>SNQJ01S0003692.1:175504-212797 GCA_010110895.2 Picea sitchensis | reverse complement strand
CCTACAAAGAAGATGAAAATACAACCAATAAGGTTGAAGAAAGAGCTACACAGATAGTTGATGAGAAGTGGACCAGGATACCAGAAAGAAGGAATGATTACAAAAGAGATGAATATCCAAGAAGACCTCCTACCTTCAGGAATCAAAGAAGCTTCAATCAGTATAAAGGAAACTACAGCAGAATAGATCATGAACCCAGATGGACTACATCACAAAGAATCCCACTTACTACAAGGTACCAAAATTTCTTTCTTGGTCATTGTTATACTTGAAAAAAATTTGGACATAAGGAAATTAATTGCAGAATCAATGAAAGGAACACATACGCAAGAAACATGAATAGTGTAAATAGAAGATATGGAAATAATCATGGATTTTTCAACAGAAGTTATAATTCATTTTCCCCATTGATGGACAAAAATATTGCATGCTACAAATGTAATTATCTTGGTCACAAAGCACAAGATTGTAGATATATGAATGAAGATGTCCCTATGCCAACCACAGTATGGAGAAAGAAAGAGATTCCAAACAATGAATATTGTCAAATAGCATTGACCGCTGAAGAATGTAAAGAAGAATATGAATGGTACATAGATAGTGGATGTTCTTCACACATGACCAGGGATCAAGACAAATTCATCATATTGAAGAGAAAGGGTGGAAATATTGCATTTGGAGATGACTCATCTGCCAAAATACTTGGAGAAGGTGTAGTAGAGCTTGGAAGAAAAAATGTAAAAGAAAATAATGTTCTATTGGTTGAAAACTTGAATCATAATCTACTCATTGTTAGTAAAATGTGTGATCAAGGATACACTCTTACGTTTGATTCCCGAAAATGTAAAATCAAAGAAAATAACTCAGGAAGATTGGTTGCAACTACAACAAGAAGACTGAACAACATATACATCCTAGACATGAAGAAAAGAGAGAAGACAGAAGCCACACAAAAGGATTCTAAGGAAGAAAAAGTCCCAAAGACCAAAAATAAGGATGAAGTATTATTCAGTGCCACATGTTCAAGGGGAGCAGCCCCAAAGAAGAGAGTTACATTTTTCCATTAAACTCAGGGGGAGAAGCCCTATCCTTTTCCATTGATGTCAAAGGGGGAGAGAAATTGGGATCATGATGATAGGGGGAGCATGAGTGTTTCCATCAATGACATAGGGGGAGATTTTTGGAAGATTGGTTGTTGTCATTGATGTCAACCCTAGTCATGGGTTTTGGACCGCAAGATTGATAAAGGTATTTGGACATGAAGGACAATGCACATGCATATACAAAACCCATGAATGGATAGTATACATCATGTTGTTTCCGAGTGGTATAATATCCATTGGATCCTCATGGTTTAAGAGAAATGAATTTTTTGAAGATGACAAAGTGAATTGAAGAAGAAGGAAGCATGTAGGCCAGAAGATAATTAAAGAAAAGAATTACAAAATAAAGTGTCCAGGTCGACCTAATGTTAAAAGGAAGTGACATAGAATAAGGTATAAAATAAACATCGTATACATTCATTTGATACAAATATAATTTCAAAATAAAGAAGTAAGAAGGTTGGTTGGATTTCAAGGGAGGATGAAGTCTTTTGGTGATATGTTCTAAAGTATGTTGTTATTTTCAGGTCATATTAGCATTTTTTCTATACCTTTTTTCTAGATGATTCATATGGTGAAATCACAATGGTATTCAGAAGACATATCAAGGTAACTTTGGTAAGAATTTCAGCTCTTTATTCGCTATAATATGGAGATATACTCTATGGAAAAGGAATATAGGGTCTGTGACCAGTCCTAAAGCTAGTCAATGAATAGATTGTTAAGTTTAAAAACAATCTAACTTCTTCATAGAGAATCAAATTAAGTGAGACTAATTGAATTAGAAATCATACAGACTTTAGTTTCTTGTGTTTGATTTTTATAATTGTATGTTAATTATTGAGCATGGGGAATTTTGTACAAGTTGGGTCTTCTGAACAGGCCAGAATTGAATAGAGTCTACCGTTCTTTCTATAACATCTTTTTGAGGATTCAAGGAGTGAAAATTGGAGGGATTTTCAGAGAATAAATTGAGTAATATTATCCACAAGATCAAAATTACTCCAAGAATTGAAGAATTGTAGAAATTGGAGAAGTCTCGGGAAGCATATCGAGGTTCTATGTGATGATTGGTTGATGAGTGATGATTTAATGTAAAGTTTTATTATCTCATATATTAGGTGGAAGGAGAGGCAAGGATGGAGAGTTCAACTCTCTCTTGATGGATGCGATGTATGCCTCCTGGAGTTTATCCTCCCTTTACATTTTAGGCAGCTACCTTTGGAAGTCATTACTTCCCTTGAACAATAACTATTGATTATTTATCATATATATTGCATGATAATATTATGGTGTATTGGTGTAACTCTTATACTATTGTTCATTTCTCTTTTTGGATATAATTGAATGGATTTAAGTATAATTTGAAAAAAGGTTTAAATTGTACTTGATGCGGATTCACCCCTCAGTGAGCAGTATTGGGATCATCATGCTATATTTTTTCACTGATAAAATATGGAATCCATTCAGGTACCTCACAAGTTTAACTTGTGCATCCTTGATAGTACAATATATTTTAGTAGCTCTAAATTCTTTTTATACTCATCATTGTCACTTACTTCTATCCCTCCCTTTACATTTGGAAGCTGTAGCTACCTTTGGAAGTCATTACTTCCCTTGAACAATAACTATTGATTATTTATCATATATTGTGCATGGTGTATTATGGTGTATTGGTGTAACTCTTATACTATTGTTCATTTCTCTTTGGATATAGTTGAATGGTTTAAGTATAATTTGAAAAAGGTTTTAAATTGTACTTGATACGGATTCACCCCCCTCTCAGTATGAACAGTATTGGGATCATCATACTATATTTTTTCACTGATAAATGATGGAATCCCATTCAGGTACCTCACAAGTTTAACTTGTGCATCCTTGATGAATGCAATATATTTTAGTAGCTCTAAGAATCTTCTTTTATACTCATCTATTGTCATACTCCCAAGCTTTATTTCAAAGAACTCCTTCATTTTCTTGTCATAGTATCGCTTAGTTAAGTATTTCATTTGAAATTACCTTTTAAACTCCCTCCAAGTAACCTTCTTCTAATCAATGTGTTACACTTGTATGACTTGATCCCACCACATTGATGATTTTCCCTTTAGTTGATAGATGAAAATTCTCTCGTTTTCCTGTGTTGATTAATTATGCAGCTGGAAGTAATTCCTTATGCCCAGCATCCAAGTCTCCATGTCTTCATCCTTCTTTTTCTTACCATCAAAGGTAGGAGGCTTGATCTTACTCATTTCTCCATGTATCTCATCCACCCCAGTCCTTCTCTTATGTTATCTAACAGGAGATGGAATTGAGCTACTCCACGCTTTCCTAAATGAATGCTTTGGTGAATGATGGTGATTCCTATCAACACTTCTTGATTCTGTTCTTTTACCATGAGAATTGTCACTCCTTGACATGCTTGACTATGTCTCCTTATCCATCTTATTTTATATTATGTCCAAGCTTTGCATAAACTTGATATTAAATCCATCTTGTTGCTCCTTGGTTTTCATGAGCATCCCATTATAAGATTTATAGCTTTGGACATATTTTTGCAGTCCCTTTATGGTTTCTACCAATTTTATATGCTCCTCCTTTCCCTATCTATGCTCATTCGATTATGTACTATCAATACCCATACCGGTATACAAACCCCCGAATTCATCATCATGGTTATAAGTTCTTTGTGCAGCTTCCATGATTTTGACTCTTTGCACTAATTTTTTCCTGATCTAATCACTGTTAATTATGCAAAATGTGTAGGCAATAATATTTGTTAAACAAATTCATGCGACAACTCCATGAAAACTCTGCACCATTTTTTCTTAATCCTTTCTTCTGATTTCTTGGATGATTTTAACATTCCGATTCAAAAAAATTGGGTGAATAATTGGACTCCTCTATCCAAAACCTTCCCATCAATCATTCCCGTGCACAATTCTAAGTCTTGCACAATAAATTATTGTCATTTCGAATTCACCCAAATAACCTTTTACTCTTTCTTTCTTCCTTTTGAATCTCATGCATGCACTGGTATTCAACACATACCAATGCATTATGTCAATATGTAACATATACACCATGTATCAGTATTACGCATGCACCACTGATTTTTCTCCATGCAACCCTAAATTTTAGTGTGCCCACCTGTGCACCATTGTTTTCTACACATTTCCAGTCCTGCACCCCACAATGTCAAAATTTAGTGCACACACTTGCGCATTCTTATTTCATGCACACCATGGCCGCACTGTAATTCCAAATTTGGTCACTTACTAGTCTAATTTTTTCCTTAAGTAGATACTCGGCCCATGCAGGGTCATTGTTGAAACTAGAGCTCTGATACCAATTTGTAACGCTCCCTGTTACTAGCACTAAAAAAATGCTATGATACCAATCTCTAATGCTCCCCATTACCATCACTAATGAAATTCTCTGATATCCATCTGTAACATCCCCAGCTTATCGTTGAGAAATGCCAATCCAAAAATCTAGTGCACAGATTCTACACTATAACATTAATCTAAGCGGATACACGTGAGGTAACGCACACGGTCCCAATCTAGGTCGCGCCACACAAATTTTCCTATTCATACACTAGTTATAACAACGGAATTAACACATAATACAACTATGTGCACAATAATTTAGAGCACACAAATGTTATTACATGTGTAACCACTTTGAACACGTGAATACTACTATGCATGCAACCATTATGGTGCCTCATGCAGATTTAGTTCTCCTTGTGCGCGTAGATCTACTTCCCTACACACACATCGAATCCAACCTCTTATGTGCATAGATTATTTCTATGTGTGCATGAACATTCGAGCCTCACCTCAAAAACTCATGACCATTATTACAAAGTTATCTAACAAGAAAACTTAATGATTGTCATATGTTGCATGTGAAACAACTAATATTGAATAAAAACATCACAGTTACATGTACAAACAACATTATACAAAATAAAAACAATTAATTATATTCAATGTCATACAGGAAATAAACCCATATCGGACATAGATATAAAATAATCACACAATAATTCAAACAAGCACATAAAGGACGCTTATCTTTTGTAAAGATTCATCAATTGCACACAAAGATCAAGCATTTTTCATAGCCATAGACTATGTTCCTCATAAACTTTCAACAACAGGTGCCCCTGAGTTGGAGATTAAAATATACCAGGGAAAAAGGATTCCTAATTCCAAGCTAAGGTCTAATAATCAGTAGAATTGCTCAATCCAAGGTGCCCAATTGTTGCAACTATCCTACAGTCTCTCATTTCCCACATGCCCCTTATCTTCTCAAAAGTCCCTCGTCTGCCCCACTTCCCTTCAAACGATTCAACAACAAGCCATACAATAACTCTCAAATCCCTGTAACTAATGCCTAGCACACCAGGGAACAATTCCTATCAAATCTATCACCTAGAGAGAATTTGCACGGGCCTAACAACCCGCTTCTTCGACAGCAAATGTCTCACCTGGAGAGAATGCTCACGGACCTGAAAACCTACCTCTTCAACAACAAAGAATATGGTTACTATATGGAAACCCCTTTCCAAGATTTTATCTACATATAAGGTAATGGTATTCCCCTGTTCTGACGGTCCGACCCATGAAGAAAATGAGTGCACTTCCCCGAAGGAATGAGAACCCCCCAAAATACACTAAGGTTCAACCATATATTTGTATGGTCATAAATGGACACTTGTCACCTTCAAAATTAGCTTTATCCACTTGGTGACTCGTTCCCATCCCTCGGGAACTTAGGATAAATAAATATCCATAAATTATACTTTTCAAAAATATTAATAAAATATTCCCTTGGACTTAAGCCCCCTTTAACCTTTTCAGTGAATTTTATCCCCACATCTCTTTTCGTTTGATTGGTCTATGTGCAGAGATGTGATTTTATTAATAATTTGAGTGTGATTACATTTTACAAGGATAGGTGCACTGGCCTTTTTGCATCTTTTCTCACCATCCCAATAACCACACGGGCTCTCTAGCCTCAAATATATATATATATATATATATAACTCGGTCTGATGCACACATCAAGGTAATCTGCTTGCACTTACTCAGGTGCATGCAACATTGTGGAATGTGCACACTCTTTCTTTGGAAAAAAATCCTCGCGCACTACTCATGTGCACAGAAAATTGAACCAAAACTTGGTGCCAATGGCTCATTAGCATATATGTACATTTACATTTTAAATCGGGGTTTGGATTAGGGGTATTACACCCCCAGGTGTTAATTTTGTTTCCAGAATTATTCAATTTCCTTTGATTGAAAACTAGTCTTCTTTCAAGTATCTTGGGATCCCTGTCACTCTTAAAATCCCCTCATCTCAATCATGGTCAAGTATAATGGAAAAAATTAAGATAAAATTTGGACAATGGGGGTCATGGTGGCTCAACCCAACAAAGAGAGTGGTCTTAATTAAATCGATGTTATTTGCTCTACGTATTTATCAATTCTCAACCATGCTTGTGTAGTATACCTAGGGGGGAATATGGGGCTACCTAGGGAGGTACCCAATGGTAATAATAACATATATGTTGTTATGTATTGTTATGTATGAAGGCCATAAGTCCCATGTAATTGTGTGAACATAAGAAATATTACTAGAAGGTTCCTCTCTAGAATGTTCCTTCTAGTAAGCCTTCACAATATTACATTGACCTTATGGCCTTCATACATAACAATACATAGCAACATATCTATTATTATTCCCATTGGGTACATCCCTAGGTACCCCCATATTTCTCCCCTAGGTATACTACAACTTTCATATGTTGGCATAATGAACTAGATCGACCTCAACATTAAGAAGTTTCTTTGGCAAGAGGGTAAATCCAATACCAAAAAATATCAAGTAATTAATTGGAAGATTGTTAGAATTCCAAAGGACAAGGGAATATTGGGAATAATATATATATATATATATATATATACATATATGATGAAGAACTTGGCAATGGGAGCCAAACTACTCTAGAAAATGATCTTAGGAATATCTCGAATGGTGGAAGAATATATTGTGGAAGAAATATTTTAGTGGATTGAGAATCAGATGTATATAAAATCCATTAAAGGTTCAAAAAGGTTCACACATATTGAAGTTTCTTAAAGTGGCAATTCCAATAATAAGAGAAAAAATTACATGGATCCTAGGTAATCGAAAAGAGGTGATGATATGGAATGATGGTATTATTGTAAAGGAAGCACTCATTAGAAAGAACAAACTAGATCCTCTCAAATCCTATACGAAAAGAAAAAATCTTCAAACTCTACTCGATATTTCAGTATGGGATGAAAATTCTAGAAATTGGAGGAGATGGAACTTTGGATCTCCTACAAATCCATTGAGGTCGTTGGTGTCTATTTTATTTGAATCCCTTATAGGTTATTCTCCATAGAATAGGAGAACAAAATATAGTAAGGGGTGGGTTCAATCCTTATACAGAGTTAAATAAGGGTAATGGGATTTTCTAGCTAGAGTATCTTAAGTTACCTCGGATTTCATCCTTTGGAAATTTATATGGAACAGTGATGGTTTCCTAAAATTAATACTTTTTGTTGGATCTTGGTCCATGGGAATATTTTGATGGCAGAAAATCTGAAGAAAAGAGGGATTAATGGTCCTTCCCTATGTGAACTATGTGCAAAGGCATAAGAATCAATTCAACACTTAGTTTTCCAGTGTAGCTACACCAAAGAAGTCTAGGTGTGCACGTATGAAAGGATAAGTCATCAAATTTGTTGGCCAACTACATGGGAGGATACATTCATTCTCTAGAGTAAAAATTATGAAGGGACATTGAAAAAAAGAACATCTTTAAGAGGGTGTGGATGGCTCTTCCAAACTTTCTTTGCTAGAAGATATGGTTGTCTAGGAACAAAGTGATCTTCAATGGTGAATGGGATAAGTCGGTACTAATATAAATTAATGTTAAATATATCTTGTTAGAATACTTTCAAACTAGAATCAAAAGAAAGGATCAAGCGTTGGATATCTCTTAAGAGATTTGGGTGAAACAGTTGAAATTTTGTCTTGAAGCTCCAAACTAATTGATTTCTAGAACAGGTAGGTGTCCTTAATGGAAAGTAAGAAAGGAGAAAAAATATTTTCGAATCTAGATAATGCAAAAACAATCATTTCCCATCTTTTTCGATGGGGCTTCAAGAAACAACCCAAGGGTGTCAAGTGTGGAGGGGAGTCTTCACTATCTTGGAGGAAATACAATAGCTTCTTATGGATGGGGTTTAGGGAATGTCTCAAATAATATGGCTGAGGCTTATTCCTTGTGGTGCGGCCTCTCTAAAACCAAGGAGGAAAGCACAAGAACCTTACCAGTATTTGGAGATTCAATGCTTGTCATCATCAAAGAAATGATAAATGAATCTAATCCTGGAAGATCAAAGTTAAATCTAATCATTTCTAGAATCAAGCAAGAAATTTGTCTCTTCAAAAGAGTCTGCTTCCACATAAAATGAGACTTGAATGAAGAGGCATATAATTGGGATAAATTCACCTATGATATTAGTCATGGAACCCTATTTAAAAATGGGGCTTATGACTATAAGTCAATCCCCTAAATCCACGACTAAGTGGGATTTAATGAGAAACAATTTCAATGTGAAGCATGATGATTGTTAGCAAGTTGGACCAGTCTTGGCAAAGGTGGATTGAGGAATTCTAATAATCTAGCCCCTATGCGAAGTAATATCAGGCTCGTGGCTATTAAATGCCACTTTGTTCTCTAGTACAATCAATGTGGGACTATAGCAGGGTCGAAGTTGATGCAAAGGCGTATTTCTCATGTGTTGGTAAGAAGATTTCAAATTTTGTGAGAATGTGATACAATTAGGGGTCTTGGTAAATTCTTCTTCTAATTTTGCGACATGCACTGCCTTTAGAAACCGATTTTTTCATTTTTTTTTAGTCTCATGACCTATTTTCAGTGTCCATGGTATTTAGGTCTAGTGTGTTTGATACTAGGAAATAAATTATTAATTTCACATTTTGTTGGTTTTGTCAAGCTTGATTCTATAGGTATCAAAGGAAAATATCTGATGGATAACATTGATCTTCGAGAGCTACATATATTTTTATGTAGCCATGAGGACATAACTCAGGAAAATAGTAATGCTCCATTGTTACTTTCCTCTAAAATTTCAGAGCTAGGACATACCTATACCTCTCGAAATGTCAACATAATGAGTATATTGTTGCTCCATAATTAGAGGTTGAAATCTCTTGAAACTAAATGCAATAGGTTGTGAATTCTCTCTCAGACCCAACACATGGAATTTCTATCTATGACATCCAATAATTGAAGAATAGACAATTTTCTCCAAGTTGCGCTAAAGGAAGAAGAGATGGTTCACCAACTCAGGGATCCAATGGAAATTGAAGGCCCAAGCTCCCCTAAATCTAATGAGGGGAAACAAGAGGAAGTAATTGTTCATATTTCTCGCGAGTGATATGTATTTTTGAGTAATTTGCATTTTGGGTGTCTATGTAAAACATGCCACATGTAGGTCGACATGGAATCCTAGTTTGGTAGTTTCTCTAAAACATTTTGATGCAATTTCAAAAACCTATTATATTTTGTGGAAGGCTAAATAAATGAGCCTGATGTAATATGTTGTTTTCTTCGACGACAACCTTTCTTTAATGAAAATAAATTATTTTTTGGTTAAAAAATAAATGATTACAGTCTAAGATTAATTTTGGTTTATCAAATTTTAAGAATTTGTAATTGATGGTTGATTGATTAGTTTTAACATTTTGTTTTTATGATTGAAAATATTGCAAAGAAACTTTTTGAATTCTCTTTGGTTTTCAAGACTTAATAAGTTACAAATATCATTAGTGTTACAAATATTGTAAAACGATACTGAATATGCGAAAAAAAGGGAATTCTATCATAAAGTGCTTTTTAACATTTACTTTATTAGTATCATGGTTTTTACAAAAATGACACACACCCGACCCCTAAGTACATTTTTAAGGGATGGGGTATCAAAATTTCACTTTTCAAAATCACCTCAAATCCATGTAACTAGGGTCTCATTGTCTTCAGTTTGATGAGAGTTTTCTAACGCCTATAAATTTATCCAGATATGCGTTATGGATTGCAAGTTATGTCCCTTCAAATTTCTTTAAGCCTTCATTGACTAGAGTCTCTCACATCCACATGGCACCCATGTGGCTCCCTATCACCTGACACTCCACATCATCATAGTATACGAAGACTCTCGCAACCAGGATTTGACATTTGTCCCGCTCCTATATGCCTACTAAGTTAATTAATCATTGACATAGAGAAATCCCACTCCTTACTAAATCTCTAAGGTAAATTAGGGTTATTAATATTAGTTAACGCCTAAGTCTCTGAACTTTGGAGAAATTCCTCATCATGCGTTTATGAACCCAAATCTCCCGAATTTCGGAGTTCCGGAGAGGGTACCTCTCATTTAAGTTCTTATGTTTAGAACATTGTGACATGGGGAAGCAGGAGTTTGGTCCATACCTTTTGGCCCTTTTTACTTGTCCTTTTTATTTCTCCAACGTCCTGGACTCCCATAGGGTCCACACTTATACGTGGTTGCACATTGAATGAAGAGATTGGGACCAGTGGATCGGGGCCTTCGGCCACTTTAACGATAGCATCTCAGTATCCCAACTATCCCGAAGTCTCAAGGTATTTCCACATAGATCCAGCCTTCGGTCCTATTGGAGCATACGTTCTAACACCCTAAGCCTCTTGGAGTTTCAAACTCCCTGAATATCATTAGCCATTAGGTCAACCAACTATGCACCAGGGGATGACATGTGGTAAAATATGGAGATGACACATGGCCCAATCGATGGGTGACACATGTCAAGTTACATTTGGCACATAAGGTCTGTGAAAAGAATGAATAGGGATGACACATGGCACCCCTACTATCGGTCCACATCACACTTGGTGACATCATCATGCCACGTCACTCTGACCTTAAATTCTCCAGGAACATCCTGCTTCTCCTACCAGCAGAATTTCCCATAGCTCTAAAATCATAAACTCTTTCGAGCCAACCTTCCAATATCCTTTATCCAATGGTCGAGATAGGTCCACGCAGGTCCCTAATTATATGGCCTTCATTGCTTTGCAACTTCATCGTTCGGGCATTTTGTTGTTTAGCTTCCTTTTTACTACCAAAGTGGTCAGCATCAAACTGACCACATCTAGATCCAATGATCAAAATAGATATCCCAAAGTATCCTCGAATCGACGATCCTCGTCGCTTCATGAATTTGGAATTCAAGAGTTTTGTTGTTTAGTTTCCTTTTTACTCACGGAGTAGGTCAACGTCGAACTGACCACGACATATATCCAATGTAAGAAATTTGGTAGATGACAATGGTGGCACGTGGCCCAATCAACTTATGACATTTTTCAAGGTCCATTTGACACATAAAGTTTGTATAAGTCATTAATCAGGGTGACATGTGGAACCCCTACTATGGGTCCACATCACCCTTGGTGATGTCAGTATGCCACGTTACTCTAGCCTTCGACGCTTCGAAAATATTTTCATTCACCAACATGTCTAACCTCTCAGAGTAGGACTTTGTCGTAGTGCTTTACGTTATCCTTTTCACTAGTTGATCGGATGTTCAAGAGAGGTTCCCAATGAATTCCCTAGATCAACAGCTCATGTTAAATCGCAGGCTCGACGTTCAGGTTTTCTAGTTGTTTAACACATTTTCTCTCCCGGAGTAGGTCAACATTGAATTGACCATGAAATATATCTAACGATCAGGGGAGATTCTAAATAGCCTCAAATTTATGGCTCGCATTACTTCATGACCAAGAAGTGGATTGGGGTTTAACACGGGGACGAATCCCATGATAACGGGTAAATGACCGCCAAATTTTGGTCCACCGTCAAGCTACCAACTCAACATGTCATCTTCAGCGCATTTTGGACATTGAAATGTTCATTCACCCTGGAGCTCTAGACTCCCATAGTCTCAAATAACTTAGCTCCTTTTGGGTATAATCCAACAGCCCAAACCTATCCTTGCAGCCATAAAAATGGTTGTTGTGGCTTCTTTTGTACTTCATGGCTCTGCTTCCCGTCAACAAGGGATTTAATAAATATTTTTCATAGGTTGTGGCCTTGTCTTGATTTCGATGAGCATTACACCTTCTAAGATTCCAAATACTTCGAATGAAGTGTGGGTTCACTTCTTGCAGTTCTCCTGAAATTTAGAACTTATAGACTTCTTAACCTCTACACAAATTACATAGTCTTTGTGCACCCTCGTACTACCTCTCCTGACCTTAACAGACCCTTTTTCAAGGAGACCCAAAACAACTAGAATTATAGACATGCATACATGAAATTGTGTCTATGGTCAACAAAATCACACTTTATTTCCTTTAATTTGAGCCACCACAAGGGGTATTAATAATTTGCGTGTACAAATCATGTCGAAACCATATAGTTCCTCAATTTCTTGAATACACAATCAAGAAAAAATAAAGAAAAATATTCTAATAATCAAACAAGCATGCGCATCCCTGAAACGTTCACAGGATATTCAACCTTAATTTATAGTTACAGTTCAATTTGACAGGGTATGAGAATACTTATCTAGAAACCAGATAATGAATCAATTGCTAAAAGGAGTGCCTTTTTCCACCCAACTATAGGCACAACCACTCCTAGACATATTTACTATTGGCCACCCCCTAGCTAGATCATGATGCTCTCAGAGAGACTCTTCCTTCTGTTCAGCAACACCTAGGGATGGAGGCCACTCTACTCCTCCAATGGGAACTTGGCAGATCGGTTTTCTCTCCACTAATCAAGGGGGTCTGCAAGAGTGATTCCTTAGTCACTCATCTTCTCTGCAACCTCATTTATCAGCTTGCACTGAAAACGGTGCCCAATAAGTTATTGTACCCAGAACAAATTTCGTGTTTCAGTTCTCTTCAGAACCAGTGAGTTGCACATGCTCTCCCTCTTCAGAAATGGTCACCAGACCCATTCCGCTTGCATCATCTTCCTCTTCCCATGGATTTTCCCTCTTTTTTTGCCTTCCTTTGCAAGATTTTGTGGGTCCAAATCCCCATTTCGTGGGTCAGGTCAGGAATTTTTCATATGGCTATTGTGCCCAACTCCTCATTAACTCTTGAGGAGGACTTCCCAACTACCAGCCTGACTGGTAATTTATTTTTCTGGGTCAGAGGATTGTTCTGGGTCTGAATAATTTAAATCCAGTAAGGTACTAGTTTGGTGGGGGTCATCTCAACCATTGTTAGTTCCCCTCACCATATCTCTCATGCATCATGATCTACCTTGGCAAAAACCCTTCAACAGTTATGCAACACTTTCCATTTTATTTAGTAACAGAAATACATACATTACCTTTTATAACAAAAAGTTTCATCAATTCCAACATCCACGCATAATTTAGTATGCCCATAGTATTTTAGCAGGTTATAGTTAAATTTACAAGATGGGGGAAACAGGGGTATTACAATCCCCTCCCCCTTAAAGGAACATTGTCCTCGATGTTGTACCTTTTGATGTGCTTTATATGTATAGTAGTAAACAAAAATGGGTATGAATGTTTCATGGCATCCTCCATTTCCCATGTAGCTTCATCTAGACCAAAGTGTTTCCACTGCACCTTGACCTACGCAATGGTTCTGATCTTGAGTGGGATTTTTTTCTATCTATTATGCATTGTGACTCTGGCAGGAATTATTCCTCTAGTTCCACCTGAATCATAGACCAATCAATTATATGATTAGAATCATATACATATTTATTCAGCAACGAAACATGGAAAACATTATGTGTCTTCACTGTGGGAGGAAGTGCTAGTCTATATGTTACAGGTCCCACTCTGTCCAAAATCTCAAAGTGTCCACAATACCAAGGTTCCATCTTGGCCCAAGCTCCCATTCTCAAGGAAATTTTTTTGGGCCTAACCCGGAGATACACATGATCCCCTACTTTGAACTCTCTAGGAGTCACTTTTCTGTTTGCATAGATTTTTTGTCTATCCTGAGTTATTTTCATATTATGTTTTATTTGAACTAGTTGTTGTTCCATTTATTTTAGCATATCTGGCTCAAGTGTAATTTTTTCTACTGGGTTATTCCAGCTGATTGGAATATTGCATTGTCTACCAATAGAGGGCCTCAAAAGAGCTCATCTTCAATGACTCTTGATAGCCATTGTTATAATAAAACTCTACCAGTGGTAGGTAATCTTCCCACTTCTTGGGTTGATGCATCACATGCATCCTTAACATGTCCTATAACACTTGGTTTACCCTCTATGTCTACCCATCCATTTGAGGGTGGTAGGTTGTACTAAACAACAATTTAGTTTCAAGACCAGTAAATAGAGATCTCCAAAAATTTAAAACTTGTATCTTTGTCCGATATGATTTCCTTAGGCATGCCATGTAGTGTAAATATTTCTTTCATGAAAATAATAGCAATATATATTGCATTGCAAGTTGACTTGACAGGAATAAAGTGAGTGGCCTTGCTCAGTTTGTCCACGGCTACCATAATGGCATCATTTTGCTTGGTTAACTTTGGAAACCTTGTGATGAAATCCATGGAGATGGTTTCCCAATTCAATTATGGGATTGGTAGGGGCTGCACAATCCCTGTTGGATTTTGGTGCTCTGCCTTAACCTATTGACAGTATATACCTTTAGCTAAGTAATCATCTATATCCTTTTTCATTCCGGGCCAATAAAACAGTTTCCTAGTGGCTGTGATAATTTTCTGATAACCAGGATGACCAATATATGGTGTTTTATGTAGTTCATCCATTATTAACTTCTTCAAGTCATCACAATTTGGAATATATAACCTACCTTTGTAAGTTATCAGGAAATCATTCAGCATCTGAAATCCCTCATACTTCAATTGTGTGGACTCTTGCTCTAGGTATAATTTTACAGTCTTGAAAAATGCATATGTTTCTTGTCCACTTTTGACTCTCTCCTTGATGTTTGATTCACAAGTGCTTACAACTTCCAAGTGAACTTCCTTCATACTCCTACTAAGGGCATCAACCACCCTATTTTATTTTCCTTTAATATGTTTGATTTCAAGATCAAACTCACTAAGGAGAGTCATCCACCTAGCTTGTTTAGCATTAAGTTTTGGTTGGTAAAACAAATATTTCAACCCACTATGGTCTATCATCAACACAAATCGTCTAGCTAGGAGGTAATGCCTCCACATTTTTAAATCATGTCTTATGGCAGCCAATTCCAAATCATGGGTCACATAATTGATTTCATGCTCGTTCAATTTTCTGGATTCGTAGCAAAATCACATTTCCTTCTTGCATAAGGACTCCTCTAAGCCCTTCCTTCCAAGAATCTGTACACAAAAGGAAGTCCTTGCTTGGGTCTACAATCTTCAACATATGTGCATTTGTTAGAAGGTATTTCAGTTGTTGGAATCTCTCTTCACATTTTGATGTCCACATGAATTTAACTCCCTTTTTCTGAAGGGAGGTGATTGGGCATCCAATCTTGGAAAATCCCTTTATGAGCCTTATATAGTATCCTGCCAGGCCCATAAAGGGTCTGATATCAGATACATTTTTGTGGGTAGGCCAATCCATAATGGATTTGATCTTCTCAGGATCAACTGCCACTCCTTCAGAAATAACATGGCCTAAGTAATAGAATTGGTTTTGTAAAAAGTCATACTTACTAAACTTAGCATAAAGTTGGTGTTCTCTAAGCACTTGAAGAACTAACTTGATATGATCTTCATGCTCTTCCCTATTCTTAGAATAGATTAGGATATCATCAATTAAAACCAACACAAATCTATCCAAGAACTTACTGAGTACATTATTCATTAAGAACATAAAAGTGGTTGGTGCATTGGTAAGCCCAAATGGCACCACCACAAATAAATAGTGCCAATATCTTGTCCTAGAGGTTTTTTTGTGGATGTCTTCATCCTTAATTCAGACTTGATGGTATCCATACCTCAATTCAATCTTGGATAAAATTGTAGCACCCCTTAACTGGTCAAGCAAATCATCAATCCTTAGCAAGGGATACATATTCTCAATGGTAATCTTATTGAGTTGTTTATAGTCTATGCACAACCTGAGTGTTACATCCTTATTTTTCACAAAAACAATATCAATCCCCAAGGAGACACACTAGGATGAATGTAACCTTTGTCCAACATCTCCTTTAGTTGTATTTTGAGCTCAACTAGCTCTAGTGTACTCATTCTATAAGGTGTTCTAGACATTAGCACCACTCCTGGTACAATTTCTATTGAAAAGTCAATATCTCTTCTTGGAGGTAGACCTAGTACCTCTTCTGGGAACACGTATTTATACTCCCTTAATATGGCATGGTCCTCTAGGATTGGTTTATTTTTATCAACATATTTCAACACTTGTATTTCATACAAAGGACATCCTTTTCTACAATACTTCTTCACTTTAAGGGTTGATATTTGTCTCACTGAGACAAGATTTTGAATTTCTTGTAGGGTTATTTTTCTCCCTTATTCATCTTCACACTCCAAAGTTTTATTGTAACATTCCAACCTGGTTTTATGGGCATCCAACCATTCCATCACAATCAACAGGTCATAAGATCCTAAAGGGAGCATGTTTACAGTTTCTTGAGTGGGTAATCAATTCATAATGAATTGGCATGTTGGTATGACCTTCATTACCTTTCTTTTCGTTCCAGTGGCTAGTTTTACCAGCCATGATTTGGCATAATTTACATTTCCCAACAGTTTGAGGAGCAACATAACTCATATTAGAACCAAGGTCAATTAAAATGGAAACTAGATGGTTGGAAATCATACCTTCCATCTCCATCACTGAAGCTTGGTGGCCATATTTTCTATTATTCAAGGCTACATAAGTGGCATGCTCTTGGCCACATCATTAACTGTGGTAGCCTCTCAGATATTGTACACCCTCCTATTGTCCTGTTTTCTATGTGGGAAGTCCCTTACCAAATGTTCTTCTCCACAACCCCAACATTCCAATGGTTCTCTCTCTGTATTATCAGTCTTACCTAGGACTGATCCAAAGGGTTTATTACCACTCTAAGATGGAAAAATTTTCTAATATACACTTCTAGTATGAAGTCTCATCTTAGAGATTTTCCCAAGATTCTTAAATCTTGAGGATTTAAACCCCTTCTTCTTGAATCCCAAATTACTTTTCTTCTTCCATTCCTTGTGAGGTTTTTCCTTATTCATGAATTTCTCATAGCAGTACCTTGCCTTTCGAATAGTAGCTCATAAAGTCTTTGGTTCATCAAATTCATATATGTCCCAGAAGTGCTAAGGTACTCCACTAATAAATCATTGCATCTTTACCTTTTCATCCTTTATGTAGGGCACATACCTCACCAGCTCAAGAAATTTGTTGATATATTCATCTATTGTGAGTTGTCCTAGCTTGAGTTCATATAACTCATCGGTCTTCCCATCAAAGTATTTTTGCTACAGATACTTCTTCTTAAAGTATTTCTCAAATTGTTTCCACAACAAGTCCTTCTCATGGATTCCTTTCACATTCCTAAGGTCCTCCCACCAAATGGAGGCATTTCCATTCAATTTGAACATGGTTATTTGATCCTTTGAATTTTCAGAGTATTCATGGACTCTGAAGTACTTATTCAAGCTAAGTAGCCAAAATTTTGCTTCTTCCCCCTTTTTAATTTCCCCATCGAAGGTGGGTGGTTTGGATTTCTTAAAATATTGAGGGTCATGGCTCTTGGAATGTTTCCTCTTCTTTCTTCTCCTCTGGGAATGTGAACTAGTCTCACTAGTAGAAAAATCCTTGGAGTTGTTGGTTTCCTCACTAGAGGATTTTCTCGTTGAATGTCTCTTGGCTCCATGTTGGGCCTTCTTTGAGGTAGTAGTATTTGTGTGGCCACTTTCAGTACCATGCTTTTGTATCTCAAGTGGGCTTTGGGTTTTCTTAGTGTGATGTTTGTCCACATTATTGGTTGATGGTCAATGTTGCATCTTCCTTTGTATATCTGATAGTATTTGCAGTAGGACTGCATTAATTTAAGTTTGTTTTTCCTGTTCTTTTATCAGCCTTTCATTGTCATCCTTACAACTTTGTAATTCTGCCATGAGGCTTCTTACAATTTCATCCAAATCCGGAGGGGTTTCCACCGCCCTCATCTCATCAGATTCTTATTCTCTATTGTGGGAGATTTCCCCCAACTCATGGTGTGTCACCATCCTTTATGTTGTAGTTTTCTTGTTGTCCACAGACTGTTTGAGTGTTGAGAAAACATTTTATGTTCGTTAATTATCTATTATTTTATGAATAACATATACAATTTGTAAGGTGAAGTCAGCTTACTTATTTGGAACACTAGAAACACACAGTTCATATTTTTAAAACATACAACAATAGCAGAAAGTTCCATTCCTCTCTTCAATAGTGGTTTAAATAAGCTTCTTATGAATGGGGTAAGATAGGGTGTTACCCCTTAAAAGTTCTCTAATAAATTTTATGTGACTCGTTCATGATCCCAAGAAGGCCAAGTGTTGTTTCCTGCTCTGATAACACTGTGACACACACCCGACCCCTAAGTACATTTTTAATGGATGGAGCATCAAAAGTTCACTTTTCTCAATCACCTCAAATCCCTATAACTAGGGTCCCATTGTCTTCGATTTGACAAGGGTTTTCCAATGACTATAAATTTGTCCAGATATGCATTATGGATTGCAAGTTATGGCCCTTCAAAGTTCTTTAAGCCTTCATTGTCTAGATTCCCTCACAACCACATGGCGCCCATGTGTCTCCCTGACACCCAATAGTCCACATCATCATAGTATACGAAGACTCTCCCAACCACAAGTTGAAATTTGTCTGGCTTCTATAGGCCTACTAAGTTAATCAATCATTGACATAGAAAAATCCCACTCCTGATTAAATATCCAAGGGAACTTAGAATTATTAATATTAGTTAACTCCTAAGTCTCTGGACTTCGGTGAAATTCCTCATCATGCATTTATGAACCCAAATCTCCTGAATGTTGGAGTTCCGGAGAGGGTCCATCTCATTTAATTTCTTATGTTTAAAACAATATGACATGGGAAAGCGAGAGTTTGGTTTGGGCCTTTGGCCCTTTTTACTTATCTGTTCTATTTCTCCAACGTCTCAGACTCCCGCAGGGTCAACACTTATATGTGGTTTTGCATTGAACGATGAGATAGGGACTGGTGGATCGGGGCCTTCATCCACTTTAACCATAGTGTCTCGGTATCCAAACTATCCTGAAGTTCTCAAGTCATGCCACATAGCTCCGACCTCCATACCTATTGGATCATATGTTGTAACACCCTAAGCCTCTCAGAGTTTCGAACTCCCAAATTCTTGGGATCCCATTAGCCATTAGGTAAACCAACTATGCACCAGGAGGTGACATGTGGCAAGATATGGAGATGACACATGGCCTTATCGATGGGTGACACGTATCAAGTTCCATTTGGCACATAAGGTCTGTGAAAAGCATGAATCGGGATGACATGTGGCACCCCTACTATGGGTCCATGTCACCCTTGGTGAGGTTAGCATGCCACGTCACTATGGCCTTACAGTCTCTAGGAACATCATGCTTCTCCTACCAGCAGAATTTCCCAGAGCTCTGAAATCCCAAACTCTCTCTGGCCAACCTTCCAATATCCTCTATCCAATGGTCGAGATAGGACCACGTGGGTCCCTAGATCTACAGCCTTCGTCGCTTCGTGACTTTGGTGTTCGGGGGTTTTGTTGTTTAGTTTCCTTTTTACTCTTGAAGTGTTCAGTGTCAGACTGACCACGTCTAGATACAATGGTCAAAAGAGAGATCTTGAAGTCTCCTGAAATCAATGGTCCTCGTTGCTTCATGACTTCGGAATTCGGAGGTTTTTTTGTTTAGTTTCCTTTTTACTCCCGGAGTAGGTCAACACCGAACTGACCTGATTGGAATTGAGGTTTTTTGGTAGTTTTAATTCCTAGAGTAGGTCAACACCTAACCCAATTTTCATGACGAAATCCAACGGAAGACATTTGGTAGAAGACAAGGATATGTGTCCCAATCAACTAATGGCATGTGTCAAGGTCCATTTGAAAAATAAAGTCTATGAAAGTCACGAATCGGGGTGACACGTAGCACACCAACTATGGGTCCACGTCACCCCTTGCAGATCATCATATCACATCATCTTTCACTGCCAGCCTCTGTAGCCGACATTCTCATTCACTAACATGTCTAACCTTCTCAGTAGGACTTCGCCGAAGTTCTTTACACTATCTTTTTCACCAGTTGATCGGACAATCAAGAGAGGTTCCTAATGAATTCTCCAGCTCAATGGCCCACGTTAACTCGTGGGTTATTCATTCAGGGTTTCTTGTTGTTTAACGTATTTTCTCTCCTAGAGCGGGCAACACCGAACTAACCACGACACAAATACAATGGTCAGGGGAGATCCTGAATAGCCTCAGATCTACGGTTCGTGTTACATTGCAACTGAGAAGTGGATCGAGGTTTAACATGGGGATGAATCCCATGATAAAAGGTAAATGAACGCCAACTATCGGTCCACCTTCAAGCTACTGACTCGACAGGTCGTCTTCGACACATTTTGGACATTGCAATGTTCATTCACCCCAGATCTCCAGACTCCCAGAGTCCCGAATAACTTAGCTCATTTTGGGTATGATCCAATGGCCCAAACCTATCCTTGCAACCAGACCAAAGGTTGTCGTGTCTTCTTTTGTACTTCGCGGCTCTGCTTCCCTTCAACAAGGGATTTAATCCATAGATTTTATAGGTTGCGGACTTGGCCTACTTTCGACAAGTGTTATACCTTCTAAGCTTACAAATACTCTGAATGAAGTGTGGCTGCACTTCTTGCACTTCTCCTGAAATTTAGAACTTAGAGAGTTCTTAACCTCTACACAACTTACAAAGGCTCTGTGCACCCTCATACTACCTCTTTTGAGATTAATAGACCCTTTTTCCAGGAGACCCAAAACAACTGGAAGTATAGACATGCATACATGAAACTATGTCTACGGTTAACAAAATCACAGTTTATTTCCTTTAATTTGAGCCACCACAAGGGGGCTTAAGCATTTACATGTACAAATCATGTTCAAACCATATATTTCCTCACTTGATTAAATACACAATCAAGCAAAAATAAAGAAAAATTGTCTAATCATCAAACAAGCATGCACATCCCTGAAACGTTCATAGGATATTCAACCTTAATTAACAGTTACAGTTCAATTTCACAGGGTATGAGAATACTTATCTAGAAATCAAATAGTGAAGAAACTTCTGAAAGGGGTGTCCTTTTCCACCCAACCATAGGCACAGCCACTCCCAGATGGATTTATCATTGGCCACCCCCTATATAGATCATGATGCTTTGAGAGAAACCCTTCCTTATGTTCAGCAATAGCTAGGGACAGAGGCCATTCTACTCCTCCCACAAGAACTTGGCATATAATTTTTCTCTCCACTAAGCAAGGGGGTTTGCAATGAGTTCTTCCCCAGACACTCATCTTCTCTGCAACCTTGTTTATCATCTTGGAATGAAAACGTGCCCAACAAGTTCCTATACCCAGAAAAAAATTCGGTTATTTGTTCTCTTCAGAACCAGTGAATTGCATATGCTCTCCCTCTTCAGAAATGGTCCTCAAACCCATTCCCCTTGCTTCCTCTTCCTATGCCCATGAATTTTTCCCTCTTTTATTTCCTCACTCTGCAAGTTTTTGTGGGTCCAAATCCCCATTTCGTCGATCAGGTCAATAATTTTTTAGATGGGTACTCTATCCATCTCCTCATTGACTCTTGAGGAGGACTTCACAACTACCAGCTTGACTGGTAATTTATTTTTTTGGGTTAGAGGACTTTTCTGAGTCTGAATAATTTAAATCCAGTAAGGTATTGGTCTTGTGGGGGTCATCTTAACCATTGTTGGGTCCCCTCACCATCTCTCTCATGCATCATGATCTACCTTGGCAAAAATCTCTTTAACAGTTATGCAACACTTTCCATTTTATTTAGTAACAAAAATACATACATTACCTTTTATAACAAAAAGGATCATCATTTCCAACATCCACACATAATTCAGTCTGTTCATAGTATTTTAGTAAGTTATAGTTATATTTACAAGTTGGGGGAAACAAGGGTATTACAAACAACAACAACAACAACAAAATTCCTAATACATTTTAAGTCTTGTCTAATATCTAATTTCACAATAAAACTCATGAGTTCATTCTTAATTTAGTGATGATAATTTTTTTCTTGAAACTAACAATAAAAAAAGTCAATTCTCCTACAAATATTATAATGTACAAATGATTTTTAAAATTTAATAATAAATCTTGAAACTTAAACTCTATCATTAATTTAACTTTAATTTACTTAAATTGATTATATTTTATTAAATTATTATTTATGATAATGAAATAAAAAAACATAATCACATTTTTCTCTATTATTTTTAATATGCAACAAAGGGAAAAAATTATAACCATTCATTAATAATTATAATGCAATCCCTTTTGTTCCATAATGTAAACTCCAAGTTCAAAGATTTAGATGTAAAGGAAAAAAAATTATTATAACCATTCCTTAATAATTATAATGCAATACCTTTTGTTTCAAAATGTAAACAACAAGTTCGAAGACTTGGATGTAAATTCCTATATTGAGTTTAAAAGTTTTGGATAATAGTGAAAAGAGTATGTTCAAAAGTTCGGTTGGAACAATCTAAGGGAAGGATAACATGGTGCATTATACAAGCCCCTCTATGTAATATAAAACTTTAGAGCTCCAACATCACATAAATCCTATTGGAATTTAATAGGAACCATTGCCACATCTCTCTAAAACAAATGTTGAATCCAAATTTGATTTCCACATCATGTTGAATCCAAATTTGATTTCCTAAGTATATACAATTTTTCCCATCATAGATTTCCTAAGTATACACAAATTTTCCCATCATAGATTTCCTAAGTATACACAAATTTTCCCATCATAGAATGGCTCCCAACACTTACGATGAACCCATTGGAGGTGTATCCTCGACACCAAGGTGAGTTGTTTTTTTTGTGAGGAATAAAAAATCATTAAAGCTTTATAAATTATTCAATGTTTTTCTAAAGTGATAGATACATGGAATGAGTATGCTAAAGGGGTGAAAGTTTCTTATCATAAATTATTTTAGGGGTTAAATTTTGCAAATGGGCTAATTTTCACGGTTTTTCTCAAAAAAGATTCACTAATTTCTATTTTTTCTAAAAATAATTCACCCAAATTCCATAGAATAAAATTATTTTTCCTTGAAAATCACCAAAAATTTATAGAAACTATAGAAAATCCTTATAAATTTGAATATTTTTTAAAAAATGTTGCTAAACATTTTTATTTTTGCATATTAAGGACCATTAAAATTAGCCCATGTTTCTACATTTTAATATAAATTTCCATTCTTAAAATTATCCCTATTTCTTACCATCTTAGGATAGAAGTTTCTTATAAACATGTCAAAAATAGTGATAAAGAGTGATCCAAAAAGGATCTAGAGAAGGCTAAGAACAACTCAGAAGTCGCAGAAGAAACTCGGGACGCTCAGAATGGCCTCAGCAGATAGAGAAAGGGAAAAAATTCAAAGTTCTCAAAACTCAGTGAAAATGACATTATCGCGAAGAACGCGTCGCAAGATTTCTAATGGCTCGTCAAACGAAGTTACGGATTGAAAGATATTCGCAGTCAAAGTTTGGTCAACCTAGCCCAGTTAGCAGGGGGATGAGTCAGCATCTATATTGTTGACGTCAACATCCATACGGATGACATCATCATTCGTACAACACACGTGGAAGTAGCAAGAGGTGACATGTGTCATGATGACATCAACATAACGTTAGCATGGTGATGTGGCAGCACCAGAGGTTTCCACATGTCACCCAGATTTGGCACTTCTGGATCAATCCGTGGACCAGTAAGATTTCTCCATGTGGCAGTCCATACAGTCCATACATTGATGTGGCATGATGAGTTGGCATGATGACGTTGCATTCATACGATGACGTGGCACTGACATGTCAGGTTGACAGAGTAGTGGATGGTGTGGCCAAATGGGAGACTGCCACGTGGTAGGGGAAAATTCCCAGTGACAGCCCGTATTCGAAATTTGAAAAAAAATATGGTTTGGCGGGTCCGCCAAATCTGGCAGACCACGCCAAATCCGGCCACATGCTAATCGATAGAACTTTGGATAGAACCTTCGCCAAACTTGGTGGAACAAACTTGCATATATATATATATATATATACTTCATATATATATATATATATATATATATATATATATATATATTGTTTTCAACCATAAAGCCAAGGGGAGGCCCATGGGTTTGACACTGGGACCTCCTCCCTCCACTACACCTTAATACTCATGCCATAACCAATGAGCGAGCGGCTCATACAATGTAATGGTATGCATACTTTTTGCTTAAAATGTAGATGCAATGAGCCAGGGGAGGAGGGTGCAGTGTGGTACATTTGGGGCGCTGAATTTGGGGGCAGAATACTGACAGCATTAATTGCGAGGTTGCAAGGGAGCGAGAAGCGAGAAGAATTTTTCTTGAGCCTAGGAGTTAAGAGTGGGATCAAACCATGGAGACTTGATCATTTTGGGTGTTCCTCCCTCCTCTATGCATTAATACTCATGCCATAACCAATGAGCCAGCGGCTCATACAATGTAATGAACGCCGCCCTTTTTGCTTAAAATATGAATCTGTCGAGCCCAGGGAGGAGGTGCACGTGTGGTACATTTGGGGCATGCAATTCGAGGCAAGTACAGCAACATTAATTGCAGGTTGCAAGGGAACAGAAACCGAGAAGAATTTTTTCTTGAGCCTAGGAGTGCTAGAGTCGGATCAAGCCATGGAGACAGTCATTTTTGGGTAATTCAATGCCACAAATTGAGTGGTGTTGTATTTTTTCTGATCTGAGCATTATTTCTATAGCTTGATTTCAGAATGAGGTATATTGCCAAATTCTTTTGTTGAGTTAATGAAAAGGCCTACCCATTTGAGAGCAGGACACAAAGATGTAGTCCACCAGGGACGAACTCTGTTATCAAGTTTTTGTGTTCATATTTGATGTTTATGTCTCTTCATTATTGAGTTTTTCCTTCTTTAATGGTTCACTTTAATTTATTCTCATTTAATGCAATTCTTTATAAGTCACTCGATGAAAAGATCCTAGATCATGTTGGTATCAGAGCAGTCATCTTTGACTTGAATTGTTGAGTGTGAATTCTTACTAGGGCCAATCATAAGCAGGGCGAAGGAACTCTTAAGACTTTCAATCTCAAAGTTGGTTGTGCATCCCGAAGGAAGGAAATGGCAGAAGAAGACAAGTGTGATGAACAGGAGAAAAACTTTCATATGGTCTTTTATCGCATGTCAGAAATGGTCGAACGAATGTATGGAGATTACGAGAAGAGGATGAAGAAGAAAGGGAAGAAAATGGAATCACATGTTGATGATGATGTTTTGCTAAACCAAGGGGCTAGAGGAGATCGTCATGAGCCTCCATATTCACCATCAAGTTATAGTTCTTCTTCCTCTGAGCATTCTCATCATTCTCATCGTTCTAGCCATAAAGCCTCTTTTAAGAAACCATTGTTAAAGCTTGATGTAAAAATTGTTTTACTTATGTTTAATGGAGATGCTAATATTTAAAAGATAGATAATTGAATCCGACATGTTGAAGTATATTGTTGTGTTCAACATATTGATGAAGAGGAAGTTAAAGTGAAACTGGCTTCTCTTCGGTTGGAAGGAACCACTATCATATGGTGGGAGAGAAAGCTTCAAGACAGAAGTAAGTGTGGTAATCTTATTTCCTCATGGTCGGAATTTAAATCAGTGATAAGGAAGCAATTTTATCCATTGGGTTATTTACATAAAGCAATGATGGAATGGAAAACTTTAAGGCAAAGTAAAGGTCAAACTGTACAAAGTTTCATAGAAGAATTTAGGAAGAAAGCTCCTGCATTAAACATTCATTTGGATTCTTATGAAACTTTAATGAAGTATATTGGTGCACTTCACAGTTATATTCATCATATTTTTCTCTTGTTTAACCCAACCAGTCTTGATGAAGTTTGTGTGCAAGCCACTCACCTTGAGAACAGGGGAAAGAATGTTCAAGAAGATCCCACAAAGAAACCTTCCAGTATCCCACATAAACCTTTCAAGAATTTTAAAAGGAAGGACAATAATACCGCCACAGTGATGACAGAAGGAGTAAATCCATCTTTCACTCATTGCAAGAAAAGTGGTCACGATGATGAACATTATTGAAAACAACATCTAGAGAAGAAATTAGAATAGTTCGGTGGAAAGGGGAAGACAAAAATGTTGCTACGGTGCAACAACATCTTGGGTCTGATTCAGGAGACAAAGGAAAGATCACAACGGTTGGAGTACAAGGTAAATATTCCCTTCATGCTAGTTCAAGTTCCAATAATGAATCTCATAATGATGAACAAAAGATGAATGAATTATTTCACATAAGAGTTGTATCTAAACACACTAAGATAGATACATTATTTGATCTAGGTTCCCAAGTAAACTTAATATATGAATCACTTGTCAAGAAGATGGGTCTTGAAACAAAACCACATCTGAAGCCTTATCCTATTGGTTGGGTATGTGATAAACAAAAACTTAATGTCACCAAACAATGTAGGGTCAGATTTTCTATTGCTTCAAAGTTGATTAATGAAGTGGATTTGGATGTTGTACCACTTGATATGTGTGGCATAGTGTTGGGAAGTCATTATCTTTATGATAGAAAAGCAGTATTCTTTCGTCATGAGAAAAAATACCACCTTACTAAGGGGGGAGTAGAATATATTGTTAGAGCTCACAGCATGAGGGTAAATACAACACTTGTTAGTGCAAGTCCAATGAAAAGACTCATAAACACTAATAAGAAATATGTACTCATGGTCGTAAGAGAGAAAGATGTCGGGACATATGATGCTTTCCAAGGATGTGATCCTTCCCATAAGAAGAAATTAGTTGATATTGTTTCTAAGTATGATGATATTTTTCAGGAACCAAATGTATTACCTCCTAAGAGGGAAATCCAACATGAGATACATCTTCAACAGGATTCTCCTCTTCCCAATTTGGGCATGTACGGGATGTTAGTTGTGGTGATGACAGAGATCAAGAAGGTACAAGGCTTATTGGATCAAGGGGTCATTAGGCCCAGTTCATCTCCTTGTGGTTCTCTGATCATGATAGTGCCAAAGAAAGATGGCACGTGGATAATGTTTGTCGATTACCCTCTTCCTCATATAGATTATTTACTTGATCAGTTAAAGAATGTTGTTTGTTTCACTAAGTTGGATTTCCACAGTGGATACCATCAAATCAGGGTTGTAGAACAAGATGAATGGAAAACCGCCTTTAAAACCAAACATGGATTGTTTGAGTGGTTAGTTATGTCATTTGGGATTTGTAATGCTCCAACAAATTTCATGTGTGTGATGAATGATGTATTCAGGCCTTTCCTAGATGATTTTGTAATTGTATATTTAGACGACATTATTATTTTTAGCGGGACTTGGGATGAACATGTGAGGCATGTAAATCAAGTATTGGATACTTTGCAAACGGAAAAGTTGTATGTAAAATTGTCTAAATGTGAATTTGGCAAGATTGTACTTGTATTCTTAGGTCATATTGTAGGAGGAGGACAATTAAAAAATGATCCTTCCAAAATTGATGTAATTGTAAATTGGCCTAAGCCAAAAAGTGTAACCGATATCCAGAGATTCTTAGGTGCAGTCCAATATTGGAGGAGGTTCATTTCAAACTTATTCTTTATAGCATCTCATTTGCATGCCTTAACCAGTGTGAAGAACACTTTTCAGTGGGAAGGAAAGAAACAAAAACATTTTGACACTTTGAAGGAGAAGATCAGTACTGCACCAGTATTAGCATTGTCAAATATTCAATAGCCTTTTGAGATCAAGACAGATTCCAGCAGATAAGCCATGGGTGCAGTATTGATGCAATATCGTAAGCCTATCTGTTACCACTCTGAAACTTTTAACCAAGTTGTTGTTAACTATCCTACATATGATAAATAATTGTATGCATTATTCCAAAGTGTAAAGAAATGGAAGTACTACTTGTTAGGGAAGGAAACAATCATACATACAGATCACAAACCCTTACAGTTTCCCCAAGCACAAACCAAGCTGCAAAAATCTCAACGATATAGATGGATGGGTTTTCTACAAAAATTTCATTTGGTAATCAAGTACAAAAAGGGTACGAGTAACAAGGTAGTTGATATGCTTTCTAGACCTCCTATTGTTGCTTCTATTATTTTGAAGAATACTTCTTTATCTCATGATAGATATGTGGAAAAATATGCCATTGATGAAGATTTTAAAGAAGTGTATGAGAAGCTAACCCATGGTGCACAGGTAGAGAACTATTGTTTGCAGGAAAAACAACTCTACCATCTTGGAAAGTTATGTATTCCTACAAGTGAACGACTCCATGTAATACAAAAAGCTCACACTTCTCTTGTGTCTGGACATTTTGGGGTAGGAAAAACTATGGATCATTTACAGAGGTTTTCTTACTGGCCTCAAATGAAAGCAATTGTAACTAAATATGTAAAGAGGTGTGTGATGTGTTCTACTTGTAAGCCCACTAATAGAAAACTGGGGCTATACTCACCACTTCGTATTCCATCCCATCCATGGGAAAGTATCTCCATGGATTTTGTAGAGGGTTTAACAATGTCAAAAGGGGGTCATGACTATATGTATGTTGTAGTGAATAGGTTCAGCAAGATGTGTATCTTGATTCCATGTAAAAAGAAGATCACTGCTGAGAAGACTGTTAATATCTTCTTTCAGTATGTTTGGGGGTTCACTTTGGGTTACCCACATCCATTATCTTGGATCAAGATACTCGATTCCTTGGGGACTTTTGGACAAGCTTATGGAGAATGATGGACACCAAATTGAAGAGGAGAATTTATTTCCATCCACAGACCGATGGATAGACAGAGGTGGTAAACCGAACAGTGGTAATTTTGCTTCGAGGATACTGCAGCAATCATCCCAAGTTATGGGATGAACAGATACCATATGTAAAACATGCTTACAACTGAGCCTTACATTCCTCCACTCAGTGTTCGCCTTTTGAGACATGTTTTGGGTACCTACCTAAGGTTCCTTTGGACTTAATGTCTGGGAGACATGTCGATGAAAATGAATAAAGAACAGAGGAAAGAGTCTGCAAGTTCATCCAAAGTATCCAGTAGGTGCATCAGGCAGACAAGGAACAGTTGGAGAAACGTCAAGCACAGTATAAAGCTTAGCATGACAAGCACAGTTTTGATCATCAGTTCCAGGTTGGAGACCGGGTATGGCTTCACATCAGCAAGGAAAGATTGAAGGTTGAAGGCAAGAAACTCAAGCCCATTCGTTATGGACCCTTCACTATCTTGGAGAAAATTGGTGCCAATGCTTTTCGTCTAGATATTCCACCTTATATGCAGATTTACTCAGTTGTGAACGTAGATAACTTTAAACTTTTTGAGCCTCCCATGATCATGGATCAGCATGAGGAAGTTTCAATACCTTCATTCGATGAGTTTTCTCTTGAGTACTTGGATGAGTTAAAGGAATATATAATCTTGGACAGAAGGATGAGGACTTTATGTAGAGGTGATGTTGATTATCTTCGAATAGGCTTAAAGGGAACACATCCAAGCAAGGAAAAGTGGATTGAGAAGGACAAAGTGAGGGGACTCTTCCCCCACTTATCTGTTGATTGATGAAATATTTTGGTGGTCCAAAAAGTTCTCAGTGGGAAGGCATGATCCAAAAAGGATCCATAGAAGGCTAAGAACAACTCAGAACTTGTAGAAGCAACTTAGGACGCTCAAAATGGCCTCAACAGACAGAGAAAGGGAAAAAAATAAAAGTTCTCAAAACTTAGTGAAAATGACATTATCGTGAACAGAACATCGCAATATTTCTAACGGTGCAAACGTCTCATCAAACGGAGTTACGGATAGAAAGATATGCACAGTCAAAGTTTGGTCAACCTAGCCCAGTTAATAGGGGGATGAGTCAGCATCCGTACTGTTGATGTCATCATTCGTATAGATGACTTCATCATCCATACAGCACATGTGGCAGGAGAAGGAGTTGACACATATCATGTTGACATCAGCATGATGACATGGTAGCACCAGAGGCTACCATGTGTCACCCAGATTTGGCACTTTTGGACCAATCTACGGACCAGTAGGATTTTTCCACGTGGCAGTCTGTACGGTTCGTACAGTGACGTGGCATGATGAGTTGGCATGATGAAGTTGTCTCTGTACGATGATGTGGTGCTGACATGTCAGGATAACAGAGTAGTGGATGACGTGGTCGAATGGGAAGTTGCCACGTGGCCCAATCAGGGGCTACCACGTGGTAGGGGGAAAATGCCCAATGACGGCCCGTATCGGAAATTTAAAAACAAATATGGTTTGGCGGAACTTTGGATAGAACCATCGTCAAACCTGGTGGAACACGAAGATTGGGTACAAACTTGCACATATATATATATATATATATATATATATATATATATATATATATATATATATATATATATATATATATGTATTTCAACCAAGACAAAGGGAGGCCGAGGTTTGACCACAGGACCTCCTCCCTCCTCTACGCCATAACCAATGGTCCAACGACCCATATAAAGACAAAAGGGGGAGGCCCCCAGGTTTGACCCTGAGACCTCCTCCCTCCTCTACGCCATAACCAATGGTCCAACGACCCATATATTGTAATGAATGCCGCCCTTTTTTCTTAAAAGTTTAATTCATTGAGCCCATGGAGGAGGCTCGTGTGTGGTACGGCTAGGGCATGTAATTTGAGGCAAGTATGATAGCATTAATTGCAGGTTGCAGGGGCATAGAAACTGACATGAAATTCTGCTTGGGCCTCGGAGTGCCAGAGTCAAATCGATGCGTGGAGAAAATCATTTTTGGGTAATTTAATGCCACGAATTTAGTGGTGTTGTGTGTTTCCTGGTCTGAACATCATTTCTACAGCTTGATTTCAGAATGATGTATACTTATGTATTTTGCCAAATTCTTTTGCTGAGTTAATGAAAAAGTCTACCCATTTGAGAGCAGGACCTTAAGACGTAGTCCACCAGGGACGAACTCCGTTATCAAGTTTTTGTGTTCAGATTCGATTCTTATGTCTCTTCATTATTGAGTTTTTCCTTCTTTAATGGTGCATTTTAATTTATGCTCATTTAATGCAATTCTTTATAAGTCACNAAGACGTAGTCCACCAGGGACGAACTCCGTTATCAAGTTTTTGTGTTCAGATTCGATTCTTATGTCTCTTCATTATTGAGTTTTTCCTTCTTTAATGGTGCATTTTAATTTATGCTCATTTAATGCAATTCTTTATAAGTCACTCAATGAAAAGATCTCGAATCATGAACCCATTGAAAGTGTGTCCTCAACACCGAGGTAAGTTTTTTTATGAGGAATAAAAAATCATTAAAGATTTATAAATTATTCATGGTTTTTCCAAAGTGATAGATACATGGAATGAGTATGCCAAAGGGGTGAAAGTTTCTTACCATCTTAAGATAGAAGTTTCTTATAAACATGTCAAAAATAGTGATAAAGAGTAGTCCAAGGAATTACATTATTATGAATTGGAATTGGAATATAATCAAATAGTATCTGCTAGAGATGGTTGTAATACGTCTTAGTGATAAAGAGTAGTCAAAGGGATTACATTATTATGAATTGGAATTGGAATCTAATCAAATAGGATGCTAGATAGGATGCTAGAGATGGAGATGGTTGTAATATGTTTTAGTTTATTGATAAAGAGTAGTCCAAGGGATTACATTATTATGAATTGGAATTGGAATCTAATCAAATAGGATGCTATAGATGGTTGTAATATGTTTTAGTTTACTGATACAAAGTAGTCCAAGGGATTACATTATTATGAATTTGAATTGGAATCTAATTAAATAGGAAGCTAAATATGGTTGTAATATGTTTTAATGTGAGTTTAAAAAGTAATAAAGTATACAAATATTGATACAAAGTAGTCCAAGGAATTACATTATTATGAATTGGAATTGGAATCTAATCAAATAGGAAGCTAAATATGGTTGTAATATGTTTTAATGTGAGTTTAAAAAGTAATAAAGTATATAAATATGAATATAATGTGGGAAATATGTAATGTTATTTTTGTAAATTGAAAATGAAAAGTTTTTTTGGAAAAATATTGAAAATAAAAGTTAAATAGAATTTGTAATGTATTTTTTATATTTATATATATAGTTAAATGGATTTAGCTTGAATCGTTTTGAGATGTATTGTTATTTTCTCCACCAAAATTTTATTTTTGTAATTTACATATCAACCTTATATATATATATAACTTTAAATTTTGAAAAAAGAGAAATATAAAGAAATTATATAACCTTATATATATATAACCTTAAATTTTGAAAAAAAAAGAGAAATATAAAGAAATTATTTCTTTATAAAAAAAATGCATATATCAATATAAAGCCATTTTAATTCTATATTTTTTATATTTATAAATTTACATTTTAATTTTTTTCATTCTTTTTAATATTTAATAAATATTATATTCAAATTATTTTATAACTAAAATTAATCAAAATAAAAAATAAAATTAACTTTAATGATAATAATTTAATAATTAAAATTAACGAAAATGGAAAATAATATAAACATTAATAATAACAATAAAATGGCTCAATAAAAAATTCCAGTGTGTCTGCTTGATGGAATTGCTTCTTCTCATGAGCACCACAGCTAGGGTTTAACCTTGGTCGCTCGATGCCTCTATGCGAGTCTGGCTTGCAGCATGTGCTAGTCTTCTTCGTCAGTCATGGCAGCAGCCACATCCATTTATGTGGGTGCCCCAAGCAATGGGTCCATTCCATCCATCTTTGTGTCTAGGACAGTTTCATTTTCACAATCTGGTGCTTCTTTTCAGGATGTTGTTCAGCGAGACTCTACTCCTTCTTCTTTGTCTCTTCTGGTTCAGGAATCCCCTTCCCTTGGCATTCCCATGGGACAAGATGCTGAGGAAGAGGAAGAATATTACAGATCTGTGATTTTGTTCTGTCACTTCAATGGTTTTTGGCCAAAGTTAGTTGATCTCAATAGTTGGATCTCGGCTACATGGATCCCTGTCATGCAACAACAAGATTTCATTCATCCTTGTGCCAAAGTATTCTTCATTGTTGAGTTCTACATTAAGGAGTATTAAGATTGGATTCTCAACTCGGCTCCGTGTTTTTGGGGAAACTTAGGTTTGTGCATGAAACCCTAGATTCCTTATTTTAATCCCACTACTGACATTCTCTCCTCAACTCCTATTTGGGTGAGACTTCCCAATATGCCCTTTCATTTTTTTGGGTTTACCCTCTCTTAAATCCATTGGTTCAACTTTGGGAAAGTTCCACTTTGAAAGCCGTGAAAATACAAGGCACAACACCTCCACTTTTACCCATATTTGCGTGGAAATGGACCGCAGTAAAGGATTCCCAACTGAATTTATTCTTACTAGTAAAAATTATTCTTGGTCTCAAAAACTAGACTATGAGAGAGTTTCTTTGCATTGCAGATCTTGCTTCGAAAATGGTCATCTTGTAACCCATTTTCCCAAAGGGTCTAGGAAGAATAAAAAGATTCGGAAATACACTGGGTGGGTGGGATATAATGACAACCATCAAGTAATCTCAAATTAATATAGACAACCTCCTCAAGTCAAATAAACGTCATCTCGGCCAGATCCTCCTCTTCATCCAACTTCGTTATCTCAATACTCGCACCAAGAATCCCTTCAGAAGTCATAGAAAGAGGCATATTCCCCTCAGGTCTCAAATGAGGGAATTTGAACCCAGTATTCTCTGCATCCATCATATTTATGGGTAGATCAAGCTGATGATGTTGAGGTATTGGATCGAGAAAACATATAAGCTCCATATCAAGACAATCCAAGAATTATAGGCATCGCAAAAACCTCAACATTTGAAAATGAAGTTTGGATGGTAGTCAAAAAGAAGAAGAAATCACATGTCACATCATAACCAATGGTAACACGAAATCGGGCCTGCAAGTCAGTCAAAAAGGTTATCTCTTCCCCAACATGTTAATTTAGATTCAGTGTCTCTTCACTTTTATCCTCTAAGTCTTTTTCTAAGTGTATTCAGTAAGGTTGTTCTATGTGAAGTTTTCATTTGAGTATTTGAACCAGTCATTCATAGCTTATAGTATTGGTTTAATTGAGGCCCTGTATTGGCCCGAATTTTGAAAGACTTTGTAAATCCTCAGCAGTTTCGGTTGCGCCCTTTTTTTATAATACAAATCTCTTAGTTTTTGTAAAAACAAAACAACAAAATAGCTCAAATTCTCAAAGGTGAAAAAAAAGGAATTATTCGAAGAAAATATGTTAACCCATAATTAAACGCATTGACTTACTATTATTGAGTTAATTTCATGTGAATAAGGATTTTGTTGGGAGGTGGGGTTGGTCAAAAATTTTAACGAACATCCAAACCTATAAATATATTAAAGCAAAAGCATGAGAATTTGGAGGGTTGCTTAGAGAGATTGCTTCTTGTTTTTTTAATTTGGACTTAGCTTTTATTATATAATTGTGATTGTTCATTTAGTGTTTATATATTTATAATTTTATTATAGTGGTTGAGTGTTGTTAATTAGAAGCATGAAGTTATGGGGTCAAGTCCCACGCTGGTATGTTAAACAACATACTCACGATTAAATGATATCCTTTGCTTACAAGGTCAGAGTAACAAACCATTATTCTTCTAATTAGCATAGATATTATAGTCAATTGTTCCTCCCTTGAATTTGTTTTCAAAAGTGTGGAATACGTGGCACTCAAACCACTCTTCCTAACACCTTTTCTCACACAAATCCCCCCCCCGAATGTTGCAAAAGTCACAACCCTTGAAATCTACCATCCCAACAATTGCAAATTACAATAAAAAGGTATTATTTCATCTCTAAATTGGCCCAAATCAATGTAATTGAGGATTTAAACAATAGATCCCTACGATGTCAACAACTTATGGTATGTTGTATTCAAAGGATTTTGCTAGAAATGGGGCAATTTTAGAGCCAAGTACTATGCTTTAGTATAATAATATATTGTTCAAAGTACTCTGCAATTTTAGAGTCAAGTACTTTGCTTTAGTACTCTGCTTTAGAAATGAATTGTTTATATCTTGTTTTTGCACTCCCAAATCCAATTGTTGCAATGACCAGCAAAACTCTCACAAAATAAATCTCAATCACAGGGAAGAAGGTTCCATAATAATCACCTTCAATTTGTGAAAAACGACATCATATAAAATTTTCTTTAAATGTGTCAATGGTTCCATCCAAAAAAAATCTAGTTCAATCAATACTTTTCTTAATTGATAAAGATCAACAAGTTCCATAACCCAATTTTTAATCGAAGCCTCACAAATTTCGACATTCATTATGTCCTTAAAATTTTCTATGTTTGAAGAATCAAGAGCCTTCAACATATCTTGGGTTCTCCATAAAATGACTTTAAACATTTTCAATTGTCTTCAAAGAAGGCTTCCATGTACACAGTGCAAGAAACTTTCATTGTCTCGAAGGATGAACTCCTCATGAGATTCCTCTTCATTATGCATTGTAAGTTCCTCCTCCACTTGACTAGGACATTGTTTCTCAATTTGAGTATTTGTTGGTTGCTCTTCATCAAAATGTGTTCCAAAAAGAAGGCTATTTCAAAATTTGTACATCAAGCATAACTTCATGTTACTTAATTGATTTATGTTATTGCATATCATTTTTTTCTAATAAATTTTTTATTTGTAGTCAAATTAAAAGGTTTATAGATCTTTGAACACTAATTAAAACCAATAGAAATCTCTCTACCACTCTTAGATTCTAACTGGTTCCCTTTTTCCTTTTAAAATATATACAAAATCTTTTTCTGTAAAAAAATTGAGAACTCTGAGTGAGGTGCGCTAGGGTTAGGGTTTCACTCATACCCTAGTGCACTTGGACGCCCCTAGTGGGGAAAAGCATGCTCCCAAGTGAGGGAGGGCCATGAGGTGCCTCTTGAAATCATGCGGTGGTGCAAGGAAACACAAACAATGGTTCCAGACGGCCGACCTTTGAACCACCCCCCGATCTGCGCTCTCAGCTTCTTTTCGAAGGCTCATTAAAAGAAAAGTAAATGGAAATTGATTCAAGGAATGCTCAGAAAAGAGAAGCACGACCTTAGGTACTTGTAAAGTGCATTCCTCAGGCGCCACAAGCACCAAAATACGTCATCAATACACCCATAATAGAATAACTGAATCAATACATGCGAGATTACACCCTGGTTGGGAAATTTTTAGGGTTATGGCCCTCCGAACACGAGCTAGTAAAATGAATACACCAATGGTGGAAACCCAAAGACCACTATGACCTATAGTTGGGTTCCAAAGGGTTATTCATGATAATACTGCACAATCTGGAGGATAGGAACCACATCTTTGATGGAGGTCCTTATTTTTTCAACTCAGTTGGTCTCTTCTTGCGGTGAAACATTTAGCCCTGAAACGAAGGATTTTGCACATTCCCCAATCTGGATACCACTTTATTCCTTGCCACAGGAGTTCTGGCTTGAATAGGTACTGGTGGGTATTGGAAACACCATTAGAGTATATGTAAAATCTTCAGAAGCAACCAAGCAACGGAGGTACACCTCATATGCACGCATTTGTGTCTATCTGAACATCTCTAAGACGCTACCAAGCTCCATTGCCTTGGAATATCATGATGAGGACTAGTCGCAAACCATTGATTATGATCACATATCGTTTCGTTGCAGGAAATTCCAAGAACACGGCCACCTCTTCAGAGACTTCCTCCTCATGGTAAGAAAGGAAGAAAATATGGAAACAAGCAAAA
>SNQJ01S0003692.1:156248-169329 GCA_010110895.2 Picea sitchensis | reverse complement strand
ATATATATATATATAACCCTTGCAACCAAACACTCTTAAATTTTCCAAACCACGACTCCTGTGGAGTTTTACCATTCAAGGGTTTAGGGATGAACTATGTTTAGAACATTAGAAACCATAGAAGAGGTTATTTCTAAAGGTGTCCAATATGTTTACCATTTTTAGCATGGCCTTGCAACCAAAACACTTTGAAATTTTCCAGTCAAGTTTCTTACTAGAGTACAACTCCAATAGAGTTTTACCTTTTAAGATTTTATAGATGCACCCTATATTGAATGTAAGCAATAATGGGAAATCATTTTTCCCATAATGTCAATTAATCGTGTTGTCTTCTAGCATGGTTTGAAACTATCAACTAATGTGTAGTTCATCATTTCAGCGCCACCATTTTATTGGGGATCATGTGAAGTAGTTAGATCCCTAGAATTTTCATGCTCTTCACAAAATTATCTAAGATTTCTTGAAGTATTCACCAAAATTTTCACTTCAAAGAACCTTTAACTTCCTACTATTAAAGTTGTAACATCCCCCAACCCAACCGAGGGACATTACGGTGAGAAATAACTCATAAATTAAAATTTATAGCTAACTAAATTAATTTCCTGTAACTTCCAGCTACGAATTACAACTAGATTTAGCTATTATTTGTCACCATTAATTTAGTGCATCTACAACATGTTAAAATGAACATGAAATGAAACTATCAACTCATTACAACAACATATAAATCATTCTCAAGTACAAACAGTTCATGCACAACAATTTAACTCATAAATACAAATAGAAGCATGATAAAACACTTATCGTTTATAAACAGTTGTGCAACCAGTTGCTTGGGAAGGACGTTCCACCAAACCATAGACTAGTTGTTCCAAATATCAATAGCCATTCACCCCCAAGTTAAGTCTAGTAATCCACAAAAGAGGGTGGACTCTCACTGTCCACACACAGCTCAAGAACTTAGAACCCACTCATATTCTCCTACATCTATCCCAAATTTCCACCAACTCTATTCCTCTTGACCTGCCCAAACCAATGAATGTACCCCTTCACTGATCTCATTCCCTCAGGCATCCCATTCATTTATCAGGGTCTCTATGGCACAAGTAACCAGGAATCTCTCGGCTAGGAACTCTAGGGAACTTGCTTCTAGGAAAAACTACTAGCAAACAACAACAAACACTTGTTGCTAAAGTGAAACTCACACAAGAGTTCACTCTTCATGCCTGGCAACCTGCCTCTTCAATATTAAGCTCCAAGAATTCTCCAACATGCTCTAGAACTCTCCCTCCATGGTTGTTCCAGCTCCAAGCTCTCTTTCTTTCACTCCACTTCCTGCTCATGCACAAAACTTGGTTGTCTAAAATTGTTGTCCCAACCCATACGAATTTCCTCTCTTTGGCTTTCCTTTCTTGACTCACGCACTTCCCCAAGTTGATTTTACACAGCTCCCATGTTCCCAATAACTATGGGATGTGACTTATCACACCCACCCTCTTACATGTATTCAATTATTATATTTGGGAACACTCAATCAGAAATTAGAAGGTTCATATATCAATACCAAATTTAGGAAAATGGGTTGAATTAATATACATGGGTAATTCACCCATTGGACCCTTCTTGGCCATTCTATTATACCCTCCCCTCTCTTGTGAATTAATTCATCCCCCATCTCTATCCATGTCCCTTAGTAGTTGGCATCATATTTTATTATTAAAATCATAGAAATACAATTTGCATATTACATTTCTTTGGTTGTAGGCATACATTATATCTACATAAACATTAATTAAATTGGGGATTATAGTGGAGATGTTGCATTATAACTCCCCTTCAATTGTGACCCATCCTTGGTGCACACTATCTTGATATACATATATGAAAATTTACATCACAATACTTATAAAATAAAAAAATTCACTTTCACAACTTCAACAGTAGTTCCAACCATAATCTCGTGTTCCTCTCAGCTCCCCAACCCAAGGAATGCACCATTCGTTTATAGAGGGTAATCCAAAGAATGTACCATTTGTTTATCAGGATTAACCCAAGGAATGAGCCATTATTTTATCAAGGCCCCCATTTTTGTTGGTTAGGACTCTGAGATGTGGTTTCGAAACTCTAGTTGCTCAAAATGGAGTTTTTCATTATGTTTTCCTCAAAATAGTAAAACAATTGTGGGTATTCTTCCCGCAAGCTTTCTTCATTCTCCCATGTAGCATCTTCAAGACCATAGTAGCTCCATTGAATCTTTACCATCCCTATGGCCTTGTTCCTTAGCATTTTGACTTTCCAGTCCAGGATGTGTATTGGTTCCACCTGTAAATACCCTTTGTGCTCCACCTGGATCATATTCCAATCAATTATGTGGTTAGAATCAAGCACATATTTCTTTAATAATGATACATGAAATACATTATTCACTCTCATGGATGCAGGTAATGCTAACATGTAGGAAATTTCCCCTATCTTTTCCAATATTTCAAAAGGCCTACAATATCTCATTGTCAACTTCAGGCAACTTCATAATCTTAGCAAACTTATTTTCACCTTCACTTTTAAGAGCACATGTTCTCCACTTTACAATCTCTAAACACTTTATTCTTGTGTGCATAATTTTTATGTTTGTCCTAGGTATCCTTTAAATTCTACTTGATCTTTGTCATTTTCTCTTCCATTTTCGTTAACAAATTTGGCCCAACAACTGCTATGTCTGTTGGATTATCCCAACTCACTGGTGTGTTACACTTTCTTCCATACAATGCTTCAAACGAACTCATTTTTAATAAGGCTTGATACCCATTATTGTAAGAAAATTCCACCAAATGAATATAATATTCCCACTTTGATGGTTGGTCCATCACATACATTCTAAGCATGTCCTTAATTATGATGTTATTCCTCTATGTTTTCCCATCTGACTTTAGGTGATACATTGTATTAAGATTTAGATTTTTCCCAAACCCTTTGAACAAACCCTTCTATTAGCAAAGAAATTTGTATTATCAAATTTACTCATTTCACAACGTCATGCACTTTTGCGGTGAAAGTTCTGAAAACTTTGGTTTTTGCAGCATCAGGCAGCCAACATTAACACCAGTGTTGTCAATGACAAAATTAAAGGAATTTGGATGTGTTGGCACAAGTTGCTGCCAACTAGCATTCTATTGAGAAATTTTCAATATCGCAATTGTGTAACTAATATAATGATGAAGATTCTTATTAGTAACACTTGGCATATATGTTGATCATGAATTACTAAAAAGAAGCTCGAAATCTGCATTTACATAGATTTCTCAGTGAAATCTTGATTTTCTATGGATTTGGCATACACAGAGATTTTGCAGTGAAATCCTGATTCGCAACGGAATTGGCGTACACAGAGATTCTGCAGTGAATTCTAGCATGCTGTGAAATATCATTTTCATCATATCTTGAAAACTATGAACTGGTTTTTGCCCATATTTGGTGTAGAGAAGCATCATATTTTTGTTAACTTGTTGAAAACAAATCATCCCAACCTAGTTCATTGTTTTGGAGAAAAGTCAAAAACATCATCTACAGGAAATTTTGCAGTGAAATCTAGCAGTTCGTTGCAGAACTCCACAGTCAGCAAAGTCAACCTCCATTCAAAGTGCCATCTGGGACAAGCTAATTCTAAAGGATATGATAGACATGTTAGACAGGTGTTTCATCATCATATTGATCATCATGACATGTTTCAAAAGATATTTATTATGTTAGACAAGATCCAAAAAAATAGGAGTTAGCTGCCTTATTCTATTTTCTCTTGTTGTAACAACTCCTAGAGAGAAGGGAATCCAATGCAACCTCTTCTGGTTCGACGCCCCTAGACTAGATGGCATTGAAAAACAATATATTTTGTTATTTTTTAGGAGAGGGTTCGAATGATAAGTGACTAGAGGCTCATATTTCTAGTTGTCATTCTGAAGCAAAGGGACTGTGTATCAAGACTAAAGGATTCTAATGCAAGTTTATGATCAGCTTTGTTTTCCAACTTGTTTCCTTTATTCTACTTTCATGGATGTTTTTGATGAATGATTTATTTACATTCTTGTCTTTCAGAGGTGAATTAAATGGTTTATTGTATATGTTGTAAGGTTTTACATGCAAGCTCTTTATATTTCTGAGTTAGAAGGATCTTGTTTCATGAAACTTCTTCTGTAGATGAGTCAATTGAACTGGATGTTGAATTGTCTTATGTACTTCAATGTTTTCCTTTATCTCTTCTATTCATTTTTTCTTATATGTGTTGATTAGAGGTTGTATTAGCCCATCTTTGTTGGATCACGTTATCTTTTTCATTTTTCATGTTGAACTGAGTCTTGATATTGTGTCAGTTTGATCCACTTACATAACCTCCAAAAAAAAAAATCCATTTACTTTGATATCCTGATGAGTAATAGGCTTGTTCTTAAATCAGTCTAAGTACAACTCCTAGTGCTAAAATTTATGGCATCGTTGTCAGGGAATTGAGACACGAAGATATCTTCTCTGGGTTGTATGGCAAAGACTATGACCAGTTGATCCGGATTATTTTCGGCATGAAATGAGAGCGGAGATATAATAAAGAGATGCACAAAGATATCACGGATATCCAATAATATAAAAAAAATGTATCAGATATGTAACCATAAACACAGAGATACAGTAACACATGATTTTTATTAATGAAAGAAATGTATAGAGACTATAAAAATATAGAGTGAAAGACTCGTTAGAATGGTGGCAGCTTATCTCTGAGAAGAGATGTCACAGCTACTCGCATTAGCAAGAAGATGATTATTACAATGAGGCTCTAAGGGCCTTTTTAACATAAGTGAAATCCAAAACCCTAACCCTTGAAGATGAAAATCCAAAAGGTTTGCGGGCCCCGATGGGGGTAGTTGATATCTCAACTTCCCGAGGGCGTAACTTTTGCATACGATCTCTATTTGAGGTGCTCGATACACCGTTGGAAAGGTCTAACCGAGAAGAACGATTTTTTATTGGTCCAAGATATTGACTTTGGCAATTTTCTACACCCCAAATCCCCAAAAAATGTCGTTTAGGGCCTAAAAACATACTCGGAAGTTTGGAACCCAAAAAACTGTCGAAAAACTGCCAAGATGGAAAATTGTTTTTCGAGCCCGTGGAATAGGTGGGTGGCCATCGATATCCACCTAGATCACTAACACTTGATGGTGAACAAGCGTTGGTGATCAAATATACTACAATTTTTCACCATGGCGACTCCACACACTTGAATAACTTTCTAGTGATCCAAATTAGCCACAAGACTCCACTAAAGAACGAGCTCAAACAGAAAAAGATGAAAGGAAGAGACAGGAAATCTAGGTATCAAGTCATAAGTTTCTTTCAGGAACTTATTTTATTTTTCATCAACTCTTTCTTCTATTTTCCTTCACATATCAGAAGAATCATCCTTTGCTTTGTCTATTCGGATGACCATCAGCCCACTATTGTATATCCCTCCTTGAAAGAAGAAGATTTATCCTCTTCCTAAATCATTGATTTTGATCATTTTCCTTTGTCCAAACCATGTGAGAATGATGTTTGTATCCAAATATCTTCTGAAATTGATCAGCCCTATAGCCATGTGGATTATAAAATTGATTTACCTCCTGAAAACTCTGTTATACCTTGCAATCAACATGTTGTACCTCGTGCTCAACCCACTAATGTTCAATTTAGAATTAGAGAGAAAATTTGTAAACCCTCTACTCTTTAAATTTTTAAAGTTGCCATATACTCTTCATCCTTACCCTCCCAATTTTTTAGAATATTTTCCTCTTTTTATTAGGGAAGATCATATCACAGTTGAGAAGCATTTGAGAGATTTTCAAATTTTCATTGACAAATTGTAAATCATGCATGAGGATGTTGTCATGAGGTTTTTTTCTAAATATTTGGTTGGGGATGTTTCTTTGTGGTTTAAAAATATGGAGGTTGATTCTATTGGTTCGTGGGTTGAGTTATATAGTGCATTTTCAATATACTAGGGAAAGAACAAATCCTTTGATCGATACTTAACTGAGTTTTGTTCTTTGAGTTGAGAGAAGGATGAACTTGTTGCTACATTCAACATGAGGTTTTGCAATTTTATTCGCAGTATGCCTTTGGAGATCTGACCTTCTGAAATTGTTGCCATGATGTAATATTTAGAAGCTCAACACCCTGATCTTGTCCTTTTTCTGAGAGAAAGGAGATCTTCATCATTAGCACAGTTGTTTGTGGATGCTGAAGAAATTGAGGAAAACTTGTGGGCTTGTAATAAAATTCAAAATCGGGATTTTGCTGAAGATCTGCATGCACAGGAGCGGGAGGAAGGAGGTAAGCATAAATCATATTTGGGACACTTTGGTCAGGGATTTTTATTACATGATCAAATAAATTTTTTTGTTCCTGATTGTTCTAAAATGAATTATTCCTAAGAGTTTTCTTTTAAGGAACAAGGAGGTCATATTTTTATCAAAAAAATACATTTCATGTAGTGTAAGTCATCTCTTTTGGATCAACAGGTTTTGATCTTGGTTTTGACTACCCAGTAGCACTTGTGTTGGAGTCTTATTTTTCAAATTCTTTGAATTTTTCATATTTTATCATACCACCCGCTTATCAAGGTGAATATGGTTTTCCAAAGAATTTTCTATGGTTGTTGATATATCTTTGTTGTTATTTATTAATCAGTTGCATATATAAGATTCTATCAGTCATGAAGCTACTTTCATGGTTGCTATGGAAATTTGCTTTCCCTTGAGAAAATTGGATAGTTGATTACATTAGGCTTATGTATATAAATAATCTCACACCATGAGCATGTGGTTCTCAGTTGAGTTTCTTTGTAGTATGTTTTTAGTATGACCATGTTTTAGTTTTCAATAAGGAGTAGAGATGCTCTCAGGATGGTTGAACAGATTTGGAACGAGGTGAAAGACTCCATAATCCCAATGGAAAAAGGCATCGGGTCTATAGAAGTTCTTGGAAGCTCTCAGGGAGCATGCCATCCCCCATGGATCCTATGTTATCACATAAATTTGTATTATCAAATTTGCTCATTTCGCAGCGTCATGCACTTTTGCAGCGAAAGTTATGAAAACATTTTTTTTGCAGCGTCGGGCAGCCAACATCAACACCAGTGTTTTCAATGACAAAATTAAATGAATTTAGACATGTTGGCACAAGTTGATACCAACTAGCATTCTACTAAGCCATTTTCAATCTTCCAATTTTGTAACTGATATAATGATGAAGAGTCTTATTAGTAACACTTGGGATATATGTTGATCATGAACTACTAAAAAGAGGTTTGAAATCTGCATTTACAGAGATTTCGTAGTGAAATCGTGATTCACTGTGGAACTAGCATACACAGAGATTTCACAACAAAATCTTGATTCACTGCGGAACTAGCATACAGAGTGATTTCGCAGCGAATTATGGCACGTTTTGAAATCAAATTTTCATCATATATTGAAAAATACAAAGTGGGTTTTTCCCAAATTTGGTGTGGAGAAGCATCATAATGTCATTAACTTGTTGATAAAAAATCCGCCCAACCCACTTCGTTGTTTGGGAGAAAAGTAAAAAACATCATCTACATGAATTTTTGCAGTGAAATCTAGCAGTTCATTGCGGAACTGCATAGTCGGCAAAGTTAGCCTACATTTGAAGTGTCATATAGGACAAAAAAATTCTAAAGGGTCTGATAGACATGTTAGACGGGTGTTTCATCATCATATTGATCATCATGACATGTTTCAAAAGAAATTTATTATGTTAGACAAGATCCAAAAAAATAGGAGTTAAATGCCTTTTTTGTTTTATCTTGTTGTAACAACTCCTAGAGAGAAGGGAATCCAATGAAACCACTTATGGTTCTACCCACCTAGACTATATGGCATTGAAAAACTATATATTGTGTAATTTTTTAAGAGGAGAGGGTTCGAATGATGAGTGAATAGAGGCTCATATTTCTGGTTGTCGTTCTGAAGCAAAGGGATTGTGTATCAAGATTGAAGGATTCTAATGCAAGTTTATGATCATCTTTGTTTTCCAACTTGTTTCCTTTATTCTAATTTTATGGATGTTGTTGATGAATGATTTATTTATAGTCTTGTCTTGCAGAGGTGCAGTAAATGGTTTATTGTATATGCTGTGAGGTTTTCCATGCAAGTTCTTTATATTTTTTAGTTAGGAGGATCATATTTCATGAAAATTCTTTTGTAGATGAGTCAATTGAACTTGATGTTAAATTGTATTATGTACTTCATTGTTTTCCTTTATCTCTTCTATTCATTTTTTCTTATATGCGTTGATTAGAGGTTGTATTATCCCATCTTTGCTAGATCACAGTATATTTTTCATTTTGCATGTTGGACTAAGTCTTGAGACCGTGTCAGTTTGATCCACTTACATAACCTTAAAAAAATAAAACATCCATTTACTTTGATATTCTGATGGGTATTATGCTTGTTCTTAAAGTATTCTAAGAACAAATAATAGTGCTAAAACCTTCCAAAAATTCAAAGTAAACTTTGGATCTTTGTTTGAAACTATTTCCTTAGGCACTCCATGCATCCTAGCAACTTATGTCATATAGATTTTTACAATATGTTTTTCCTTGTGTGTAGTCCTTACTATAATGAAATGTGTTTCCTTAGTTAATTTATCCACCATCACCATGATGGAATCATGTTGCTTCATTGTTCTAGGTAGATTTATAATCAAATCAACTGTAACAACTTCCCACTTCCATTCTAGAATGGGAAATGGTTGCAACAACCCTACTGGATTCCTATGCTCGGTCTTCAGTTTCTCGCATTCTAGACATTTGATTGTGTAATCATCCACTTATTTCTTCATTCCTAGCCAAAAGTATTGGCTTCTTTCATCTGCAATTATCTTCTGATATCATGGCTGACTAGCATATGGAACATTATGCATTTCCTTCAACATTGCATTTTTCATTTCACTAGAACTCGGCACATATACCTTATCTTTGTACATGATAATTCCATCTTCTTTCAACTCATAATAATTAAATTTTTGCTGGAAATTACCTTGTTGTAAGGTTAATGGCTGCAACATGCACTTCATGAGCCCTCCTACTGAGTGCATCATAAAGTTGATTTTCCTTTCCCTTTATATGCTTAATTTCAAAGTCATATTCACTCATAAATTCTAGCCATCTAGTTTGTCTGGCATTTAATGTTGGATGTCCAAAAAAATTCTTCAGACCACAATGGTTTGTCCTTAGCTCAAATTTCTTCCTTTTGAGGTAATGTCTCCACATAATTAGTGCATGTATAATTGTTGCTAACTCTAGATCATGGGTTGGATAATTCTTCTCATGCTCCTTTATTTTTATGGACTCGTAGCATACCACATGATCATTTTGACTAAGTACTTTGACTAAGTACTCCACCGAGCCCTTCCTTGCATGCATCAGTGCACACAAAACAATATTCATCCGGATCTACAATCTTCAAGATTGACGCACTTGTCAAGATGTCTTTCAGCTAGCGAAATCTTTCTTCACACTTGGAAGTCCATTCAAACTTCGCTCCCTTCTTTTGCAAAGAAGTGATTGGACTTGCAATCTTTAAGAATCCTTTTATGAATCTTCAGTAATAACCGCCAAGACCCATGAATGATATAACCTCTATGACATTTCTTAGTGTTGGCCATCCTATAATGGTCGCTATCTTCTCAGGATCAACTATTATCCCCTATGCTGAAATTATATGCCCCAAGTAGTGAATCTTCTTTTGGTAAAATATGCACTTACTCATCTTAGCATAAAATTTATGCTCTCTCAAAACATGCAACACCATTATTAAATTTTGCTCATGTTCCTCTTCCAAATTAGATTAGACGAGTATATCATCTTGGAACACAATCACAAACTTGTCCAGTTACTCCCTGAACACTCCATTCATCAGGCACATAAAAATAGTTGGGGCAGTTGATAGTCCAAATGGCACTAACATGAATTCATAGTGCATGTATCTTGTTCTAAATTTTTTCTTGTCAATGTCTTCTTCCTTAATCCTCACTTGATGATAGACTTATCTCAAGTCAATCTTGGAAAATATTCTTGCACATTTTAGTTGATCAAACAAATCATAAATTCTTGGCAAAGGATATTTTTTTTTTATGGTGACCTTATTCAGTTGTCTGAAATCAATGCACATCCTTAAGGTTCCATACTTATTCTTAAAAAAAATAACTATGTCTCCCAAGGGTGACACACTTGGGCGTATATACCCCTTCTTTACTAATTCTTCAAGCTACATATGTAACTCTTTCAACTCTTGTCCCCATTCTGTAAGGTGTCTTGGACATTGGGGCACCTCTTGGCACCAAATCAATAGAGAAATCAATGTCTCTCTTTGGTGGAAATATTGGGATCTCCCTATAAACATATTCAAAATCCCTCAAGATCGGATGGTCTTTTATGCTTGCCACTTTATCTCTTCCATATGGGATGCAAAAATATGGCATCCCTTCCCAAAACTCTTTTTCAACTGCATAGCTAAAATCTCTCTAACAACTACAGCTCTTGGAATACCTTGAACCTTTCCTTTCTTCCCTTCTTCATCAATACATGTGATTGTCTTGTTATAACAATCTAGGATAGCATGGTGTTTTTCCAACCAATCCATTCCAATTAGACAATCATATGAACCCAATGGTATGATTTTTACATCTACCTTTGTATTGATTCCATTCATGTCTATCGAATAATATTCAACCAACTCACTGATTTTCCTCTTAGCTCCTATGGCTAATTGAACTAACCAAGATTTCTTATGCTTAATCATTTGCAAGTGAAATATTTCAAAAATGTTAGCATTTATGTAATTATCGCTAGCTCCAAAATCAATTAAAATATCTATGGGTTGGTTATTAATCTTACCTTCCACTTCAATCATGGGGGATTGATATTCTTCTTTCTTGTTGTCCAAGGATGTATAAATCCTTGGCATGTTTCCTCTCATGTATTCAATTGTTTCATCTTCTTATATTTTGTGGATAGTCCTCATTCTTTCACTTTTGTAATGGTAGTCCCTATATAAGTGATTTCCCTCACATCCACAACATTGAATAGGTTGTTTCTTTGGCCTTTTCCCAAATGAATCTGTAGTCTTGTGCTCATTTTGGGTTGGTTGACCTTAATGATTTTCTTGGGAGTTTTTCTTGAAAAATGGTGGCTTAAAACCTTTTTTCCTTTGATTATTTTTACCCTTTATCTTGTCATTCCAATCTTTTTCAAAAAAAATCATTCATCTTCTTTGCTCATAAAGATGCCTTACTCTCCTTATGGATTCTTACAAATTTTTGGGGTTATCATACTAAATATTTTCACCGTAGAAGGAGGGTAACTCACTTAGAAATATTTGTATTTTGACCTTCTCATCTTTTATGAATTCAACATGATTCAACAATTCAAAGAATATCTTCTCATATTCACCCATTCTCATGCTTCCTAACTTGAGTTCAAAGAACTATTTCATCTTCCTTTCATAGTAATGCTCAGACAAATATTTATCTTAGAAATATCCTTTGAACTGTTTCCATGAGATACTCTTCTCATCAAGGTTCTTGGCTTTCTTAAGTTGATCCCACGACATGGCTACCTTATTCATGCAAGTGGTAAGTTGTAATTCTAGCTTCTACCCGAGAGGGGTAATCATGCAGCTGAAAATATTTCTTCATTTCCAACAGCCATGTCTTGGCCTCTTCTCCTTTCCTATGCTCACCATTGAAAGTTGGTGGTTTGGTTTTCCGGAGTTCACCTTGCAATATGTCTACCTCGAGCCTTCTCCTTTGCCTCCTGAAAAAATACACACTTTGGATGCTCCTTGGCCCTGAACTTGAATGAGTTCTTATGATGGATTTCTGATCTAAAAATGAAGAAGACTTGAAATACTTGAAATTATTTGCAATGTAAATGTTGCAAAAGGATCAGTTTGCAACACATAGATTAAGGAATTACTCATGCAAAATACACATAGACAACAGCATAATCAATGAACATAAGCACATAAACACAGCAATTGATAAAGGATTTCACCCCTCTCTTGGGCTACATCTCCTGGTCCAGCTTCCAATGGATCACTATTATTAATTGCTCAAAAGTGCTCAAAAACATGTCTTACAATGCTCAAACTGACAAACCGACTGCTCCAATGGCTTCAGAGCGTCCAAAACCCCCTGTCTGGGCTCTTTCGGCACCTCAATCGGTCGAAAAATGAAGAAGTTAGGCCTCCTGGAAGTCTCCCTCTTCAAGCTTGTTGTCTCTGCATCTACAAAACGCACCCCTCTTGATTGAACTTGGCTCACACGCAATAAGTAGTGTAAAACCCCAGCACCGGGCGCAACCGCGCCAACGGTGCAAACCGTAGGACGGTTAAGAGCGCGCCAGCCCCTAACCGCCTAGCACCTGGGCGTATGGGTCATGTGACCGCGTGCATTGGAAAAAAGTGATTAACGGTTACAACGGGTTTAAACTTCCCCCGCGCTTCGGTTAGGGTCACATGGCATAAAAGCAAAGGACCAAGGGCTATGTTAAAACCCCACACGCCAACCGTTACAACCACAATGTAACCGTGCATATACACATACACTCTGTTATAACCGCGCGCATATACATATATAGTGGACACATGAAACAACTACGCAACCATGGGCCGGGGCTAAGCCCCGGCCTGACCCCGCCCATATATACAACATATGAAATTGAAATAAATTATAACACACATGTATAATAAGAACCATGCGGCGGTACAATGGTCGGGCGGATGTTGTGAAGTCTTTACACGGTGGGGAGGTCCGGGGGTCGAACACCATGGACTCCAATACATTTTATCAAACATACAACCAACCAATTTCGGGGTGCCACGTGGCAGCCTACGATTGGGCCACGTGGCACCCAATCATTGACCAAAAAAACTGCCACGTGTCGACACATCATTTGCCTTCAACAACCAACTGGATTCTGCCATGTCATCATACAGTCTGTATGGCCCTGCCACGTCAGCCTGTACGGACT
>SNQJ01S0003692.1:118430-155840 GCA_010110895.2 Picea sitchensis | reverse complement strand
CTCTCATGGCGGGAGAAAATAAATATGACGGGACAGGAGATCCTTTCAAATTGTTGATTGAGGAAGCCCTCACGCAACAAAGGAATAGTTTCACGCAAATCCTTCAGTGGATACCAACAGGCGATGCATCTTCTTCGACCGGAGACGCGACCCCCTTCAAGGTACAAACAAACTTCAATATTCCTATATTTGAAGGTCAGATAGATGCAGATGTTGTAGACTAGTGGTTGAATCTAATAGAAGGGTATTTTTATGTCCATATCTTTTTGAATAAAGAAAAGATTACTTTTGCGCTCCTCAAAGCCATTCCCCATGTCAAAGATTGGTGGGAAACTTTCTGTGAGAAAAAGGAAACAGAGGAACCCTCAATATTTACAGTCACGACCACCTGGGAATCCTTCAGGGATTCTATTAAGGAACAATACTACCCTATCGGAAGTTATGACGACTTGTATACCAAATGGACCACACTACGGCAAGAAAGAGACCAAGCAGTGCCAAATTTCACAAATATCTTTCATACCTTGTGCAACAAGTTGGGTATCAAAGATTTAGAGTGACATATGGTACTCAAGTATCGCAGCGCTTTGCATATATACATCCATACCGAAATGGAATTTTTGGACATCTCATCCTTGGGCACGGCCTACCGATATGCCGTCAAAATCGAGAAGAAGCTCAAACAAAAGATATGACAATTTGGGCCTAGGAACCCCACACAAAAAAAGCCAGGAAAGGGAAGCCCCAGCCCACAGAACAAAGGACAAAGCAAATATGGACAGTATCAGGACAACCAGTCCAAGACACAAGCAAAGAAGGACACCGAAAAAACAAAGAAATATGTCGGGAAGTGGTGCGACTTCCATAAGAGCCCTTGGCATAACACTGTTGACTGCCACTCAAAGCAGTCGCTGGTGGCCAAAGTGAAAGCCTATGAATCAGATGTGGGTTCAGACTCTGAGCCAGAACCAGAAAGGGGAAGATAGATCATTTATGCAAAACCCAGTGCCACCGTTTCTACCACCAAGCTCCAGCCCGGTGAACCAGACGAGACAGAAGAAGGAGATCACCTCTTTCATTCACAGATGTCGGTAAAAGGCACCCCGCTACACTTCATCATGGATAGTGGTAGCTCGAAGAACCTCATCTCAATAGAGGTCATCAAGTATCTGGCCCTTCTGAAAACACAGCACCCACAACCCTACACCATTGGATGGCTCCGCCAAGGAAGCAATCTCTAGGTCAGCCAACAGTGTCGAATGTCACACGGCATCAAGCCCTTCAAAGATGAGGTATTGTGTGATGTTGCTCCTCTCAAATTTTGTGATGTTCTTTTGGGCCAAACTTATTTATGGAAAATTCATGGTGTACATGAGTCTAGGCCTCGTAGTGTTATTATTACTTTGAACAGGAAATTGTACAGGATACTTGAGGCAGTCCCACCTAGTGTTATTTCCTTGATCTCTGCTAAGCAATGCAGGAAGGTCATCTCTCAGACGATGAAGTTTGTCTTCTTTGTGATTCTCTCTTAGAATAAGAGAAAGATCACAGGCACATCCAAGGTCTCTTTGGCCAACCTCTCAACACAATAGAAGCAAGTAGATAAGGTCATGGAAGAATACTCAGATATATTCTCCTCACCTATTGGGGTAGCTCTGCACTGCCAAGTCAAGCACCCCATCGATCTGACCCCCGGTGCACTTCTGCCCAATGGGCCAGTCTATCACCACTCTCTATTAGAGAATGAGGAGATCAAGTGACAGATCCAAGAACTTCTCCACAAGGGTCATATTCCTCCCGGCTCATCACCTTCCAGGAGCCCAATCGTGTTGGTACAGAAGAAATATGGAACCTAGCAACTCTGCATTGATTACCGGGCTCTGAAAAAAATCACAGTAAGAAACTGGTACCTGATTCCTTGAATCGACGACCTCCTTGATCAACTCATGGGGGCCAAATACTTCAGTAAGATTGATCTAAAGTCTGGCTACCACCAGGTCCCGATAGAACAGACAGATGTATAGAAGACCGCCTTCAAGTCAAAGGAAGGCATTTTTGGTTTGAAAAATGCTCCATCCACTTTCATGAGGATGATGGACGATATCATGCAACCATTCACCAATAATTTTGTAGTGGTGTATCTGGATGACATTCTCATTTACAGCGAGACTTGGACCGAACACTTGCAACATATTCAGTAGGTTTTGCACACCCTGCGGTAGCACAAGCTATATGCCAACTTGGAAAAATGATCCTTAGTCATGGACAAGTTCCATTACCTGGGCTACATAATTGATCAGCATGGTGTACATGTGGATCCAGTCGAGATCCAAGTCATTCGTGACTGGCTATCCCCAACCACACTCACTGGGCTTCAGAGCTTCTTAGGCCTTGTCAATTTCTACAACAGGTTCGTGTTGGGATTCTCCCATATTGCATGGGCCCTGAGCCAAATAAACAGGGGTGGTGGTAAGGATAAATTTGTGTGGGGATGGTCCCAACAACAAGCGTTCGACGATTTGAAGTAGCGCTTGTGCTCAACCCCAGTACTTTCACTGCGAGACCTGTAGAAGCCCTTTGAGATCGAGACATATGCTTCAGACTATGCAGTGGGCGTCATTCTCACTCAACACAGACACCCCATGGCCTATCATAGTGAGACACTATCAAATGTTGTCCAAGTACCCTACTTATGACAAAAAAATGTACTCCATTGTGAAATATTGCCTCCAGTGGAGACATTACATTCTTGGGAAGGAGACACTCATCCACATTGATCATAAGCCACTACAGTTCATGTAGACACAAGGAAAATTGCAGAATGATCACCATCAAAAGTGGTCCACATACTTGCAACAATTCCACCTCAACATCAAGTATAAAACAGGAAGCACCAATCACGTCGTTGATTCCCTCAGCAAACCGCCAGTCGCAGCACTCACCACGGTGCTAGAATCCTACAGCCATGAGACCTCTAGATGGCCCCAACTCTCTGATACAGACCTGGAATTCACCACCACCTACCAAATGTTGGGTGTAAATGAAATTGTCGATAATTTCCATCTTTAGGATGGGTTGTTGTGTCGTTCAGGCCATATCTCTATTCCATCAAGAGAGTGAGTGAAGATGATCTGGGAAGCACACTACAATCGGGCGACAAGACACTTCGGTGTCGAAAAGACAGTGGCGATGATATAGAAACATTTCTACTGGTCGAAACTCCGATAGGAGGTCAAAAATTATATCAGGTCCTGCACTGCCTGCGCTATTGTCAAATCGACCACTAAAAAACATGGCATGTACACCCCACTTCCTACTCCTGACAGACCATGGGAATCAATCTCAATGGACTACATGTCGGGCCTCCTGTCCACCAAGCGAGGAAATGACTATAGTTTTGTGGTTGTTGATCGCTTTTCTAAGATGGCGATTTTGGTTGCCTGCAAGAAGAACATCACAGCAGAGGCCACTGCCAAGCTCTTCTTTGAACAAGTATGGGTATATTTTGGAATCCCATAAACCATTGTCTCATATCGGTACAGTCGATTTCTCATCACATTCTAGTCGAGCCTCTGGTCACTGTTGGACACCAAGCTCACCAAATCCACGACCTTCCACCCTCATACAGATGGCCAAACCAAGGTCATAAATTGAATGATTGTGCATATCCTTCGCACGCATAATTCAAATAACCCTCGCACATGGGATGAGAGCCTTCCCTATGTCCAACATAGCTACAACCTATCCCTACAAAGCTCAATCTGCCACAACCCCTTTCAGGTGGGGTTGGGATTCCAACCATTGGGTCCTATGGATGTTTCACTTCCCCTTGCAGTCACCTCGACTAACTCATCTCCTGCTCCAACTGAAGCTGACAAATCCACCTGGTTCATTGAGAGGATCCATCACATCCACCAATAGGGTTCAATGACAAGTACAATCAGCGCCATGATCAACATCGAGTGCCACATAAGTTTCAGGTGGGCGACAAAGTTTGGTTGCACTTGCAGAAAGAATGCCTTACAGGACCCCATTGAAATCTTCACCCACTCTGTTATGGGTCGTACACCATCACCAAGCCCATGGGGAATAATTCTTTTGAGCTCAACATTCCTCCTTTCCTTGGCCTGCACCCAGTGTTCAACGTGGATCTCCTTCGCCCTTATTTCCCACCATTATTGGACACCTCAAACGTAGCAGAGAAGCTAACACAAACAGAGATCAACCATGAATGCATAAAAAAGGAATTCAGTGATCAGATTATGGACACATAGATAAAGGGCACTCGACAACAAAGGATCCATCTTTATCAAGTCGTTAAAGCAGGGCAGCTCCTGCACCAAGGCAAGTGGCTCACCCTGGGCCAAATTCAGTTGAAATTTCCTCATCTGACGGGGGAACTCAACGCAATGGAGACCATTTCTTCCTAAGGAGGGAGGATTTATCCAGGTGGATATTAGTGGCCACCCACCTTTTCCAACTGGCTCAAAACAGTTTTCTGACAATTTTGGCAATTTACTATTTTTAGCAGTTTTAACTTCTGAGGCCATTTTGAGGGCTTGAATGAAGGTTTTTTTGGATAGAGCTTCTCATTGATAGACAAAGGCATGATTGAGCCATGAAAATTAATATCCTTGATGATATCTTTCCAACTGGCTATCATGTGCCTAAAACGGAGATCGTATACAAAAGTTACGACCCCGGGAAGTTGATGTACTAACTTACCCAGACATGGCCCACATGACTTTTGGTGCTTCATCTCCTAGGGTTAGGTTTCTGGATGTCTATGTTTTTTGGAATTCAATTTTATTGTAAAAAGGCCTTCAGAGCCTCATTGTAATCATCTTTTTTCGAATGAGTGCATCTGTCACATCTCTTCTTAGAGATAAGCTGCCACCATTCCAGCAAGCTTGTTTCCGCTGCATTTTACAGTTTTAGCTTATTTTCGTATTGAATAGAAAACCAATTTTATTGTATCTCTATTATTTTGTGTTAAGCACATGTTAATAATCTGTAGTCATTTTGTTCTTCTCATAAAATCTGGATCAGCATTCTTTCTTTCGTGTGATTAACCTGTTGATTGCAACCAAGAGGTTGAAAAATCTGCTAAGACTGTTGGAAATAACAATCTTCTGAATCAGAAGATAGTGCTGGCTGAAATGAAACCACTGGTATAAAACAATCCATATCTAATATTGGCTTTGATTGGCCATCATCTTCATCTCTAAGTTTACAATCCATCATAAGCTATAAATTATGATTGTTAAAACTCTCCATATAACATGCCACAAGGTCATGAAACATATGAGAAAATATTTATTTTCGAAGAACCACAACAAAAGGACAGGCCATCCTCAAAAGTGTTGGTTTTATTTTCTCTTCTTCTTCAATCTTAGAACCATTATCTTCAAAGGAATCAAGTAAAACAACTGCTTCTTTATGATCTTTATGCATTTCTTATTGAATCATGACATACATTGTTTTATTGCCTCCCTAAAACTCTATGTCATTTGTTCGTTCATTTCCCAAAGTCTCCATAGATGGGGTCTCATAGCCTTCTTACATGTCCAAGACATTTAAAATTTGAACAACCACATCACTCACATGGGAAGAATGACAACTTTGAAACACTTTGTTTTGTTAGAAATCTAGTTGAATATCTTCATCAATTTCAGAAGAAGGCAAATGACTTTGAACAACAACACTTTTACCAACTTTCTATGTTTGCTCGTGATTGGATTTTAACAATTCAAAGGAAGAGAAACATAATGGAAGATAGCTTTCCTTTGCAATTTTATTGCTTTCTTCAAATTCAACACCATACCTGGAGGATTTCTTATCTGAAACATTATTGACATTTTTCTTAAGCACTTTGAAAGAAGCAAAACATAATGGCAAGGTTCTTACTCCTAATTCGGAAATTTCTTCATTTTCTTCATTTTTGACATATGCACATTTTTCAATTTCTTTAGATTGTTGAACAGACTCATTTTCAGATTCACCTTTGACCAATGGTTGCAATTCCTTGTCAATTTGTTTCAGTGAATCAGTGTGATTTGGCATCAACACACATTCCTTTGCTTCAATGATGATCTTAGCATTTTGTTTCAACAATTTAAAAGAATAAAAGAATAAAGGTAAAGAATTTCCTTAGGTTGTTTCAGTACTTTCTTCTTTGTAACTGTGATATGTAGACTAATGGATCTCACTACACTACTGAAACAGAACATTTTCATATAGAGAACATGCAGTTGGTTGTTCTAGGAAGTCAACATCATAATCATCATCATATTCATCATATATAGGAAAATCAACAACATCTGCAATGTCATCTAACAAGAAAAAGATTGGGACATCAACTTGTTCCTTAACAAGTTGATTTCCAAACTCATCTTCCTTATTGTCTACAAATGAATATATGAAACAATCAACTCCATACTTATCATGGGGTGGATCAGAGGCTACATAAGTTCCCTCTCTTTCAATAAGTGAAGTATAATCCATTGCAAAATCATTAGCATTCAAAACTTCAAGAGGACCTATGATATTATCAATTTTATGCTCAAGATCTCAATCAAACGTTCTCTGATCATATTCATTTTCATGTCCTGAAGCACCCAACCCCTCATTTTGAATATGTTCACATGCTAGGATATTGTGTTGAATCTCCTGAGCATCATTAAACATTTGTTGTAAGGTCTTAGGTCTTCTTTCCATCAGGAGGAAAGACAAATCCGGGTGAAGAGTACTGGCATACTAGAGCATGGAAGCAGCTTCAATGGGTTGAATTTAGTTGGGCAAATCATAATAAATACTGGAAAAACTTCTACTGAATGTGGAAATAGTTTCATTTCTTTTCATTTTCAAGGCATAGGATTATGTAAGTTGTAGGTCCAGAGATTTCTTCTTACCCCAAAACTTTGAAAAAACACTCTTCAATTCTTCCCATGAGATAATTGTCTCTAGTTGCAAATGTTTAAACCATTCTCTGGCATATCCTTTCAAGGATTGAGAGAAATCCCGCATACAAACATCGTCATGGTCAATCTCAAACAAATCTACAAAATGGTCAAACTCTTGGATGTGCTTTTTAGCTGTGATGGCACCATGTTCCCCATCAAACACAAGTAGGTACTCATAGTGATTTGGAGGAAAATCATGAATAATGTGAGGCAATTTTAAGGGTTTGTATCTATGCGGGGTCTTGGAGGGTGTTGGATCAAGCACAAGAGGTGAAATATCATCCTTGGTTTCATGAGACTTGTCAACTTGGTCATGGTCATCACATGGCTTAGATGGGAGATTTTGATCACAATCAGTGATAAACTGAGGGGATATCTGTATAATTTTAAAGGGAGGATATACAATTTCAATATTATCGGGATCATCATTTGCATGCAGCAGGTGAAGAAAAAATTGTTTAGCATGTTCAAGAAAGGACGAAAGGTAATTAATAACAAAAAATATTATGTCTTGAAAAAAACTCAACTTTAGGTATTTTTTTTCTCCCATGATGTCCTTTCATATCTCTTTCAAGGGATCTCATCTTCCAATGGAGTCTCTAAATTGCATTTGAATCTTGAGTGGAGTCGCCAATAAAATCTTCAGGCTACTGAGTCTTTGGACAGTCGAGTCGCCATAAAAATTTTGAATTCTAGATTCTTGAAAATGGATTCGTCAGGTGAATGATATACATCCTTTCTGTGTCTGAATACTTTTCACCATCAGTTCTAATATCTGAACTTTGTCGTTTCTCCTAGAGAATATTTCACCTTCGGTCCCCAGCAACCGCATCAAAATGTTAGCACTTTGTAAAAAAAATTGACTGATAAAACAAACAACAGAGGTAACTATTTCAACCAACTTTAGGTTGGATTCGAACCCTTCCAACCTGAGAGGGTCTCTCGGGCATATAGTGGTTTGAAATAATCAAAAAAATTGGCAATGCACGTACAGAGGTCAGATTCTACCATAGTGTAAAATTTAAATGTGGTAGGACAAAATAGAAGAGCAGGGCCATTGGGAAATGGGGTTGGTTCCTGAAATGTATGAAAGGTTATAAGCTATGTATTCCAAAGGGAACAAAGGCAAAATAGGTATGATGTTCAGCCAAATAAGGAATATGAGATGGTAGAGGAAAAGAAAGGAAAGACTATTATCAGCAAGAGGCATCTAATAGAGGGTGAATCTCTTAGTATAGCATCATAAGAAGAAACATAAAGGATGGCTACTGCAAACATAGCACCAATTACGAGTGAATTGTAAACCAGGAACCAATAAACATATAAAAAGCATAATCAATATGAGAAAGAGCACCAGCAGGGTGGATTCTTTCTCTTGCTTAAAGATTATCTATAGCAGAAAAACACATTTATGAATATGAAATACAAGAAAACATATTGAACATCAACACCATGATGAATCTCGGCTATCTAAGAAGACCTTATCTGCTTATATTAAAATTCATAAGAAATTACAAAGTTATCCTGCTACAAGGGCAGGCCCCTCTCCGGTAATTCCAACAATTCATTTATCTTTTTAACAGTATATATAGATAAATTACATGTGAGACCCCAAACAGATCATCTTCTCCAAGATTCCAAAAATAGATATCGGACACAGAGGGAGTAACGTACCAAAACCGAACTCCTACTTTCTAGGAAACTTTATAAACAAAAAACTAACATATTTGACATTTTTACCCTGAATGCCACTTGGTTGTATCAGCACAAGATTCCCTAAAATATACTTAATTTAGCGGGTAATTTATTTTAGGTTCGCAATCTCTTCCTTTAGGGTGTCAATCCAAACAAGTTGGTTTTCTCCAGTACCTTCGATCGTTTCAGCTTTATTCTCCTTCTTCCATTGCTTGTTTCTCTTACTCTTGCCAGCTTGCATGTAGTATTCGTCTTCATATCCATTAATTATCAAATCCTTCATGATAGGATTCAATCTGATTTCTTCACCTGGTCCTGTTTCATCTAAAGATTTTGTGTGAAATTGTGTTGCCAGTATTTGCACAGCGAGCCTTTCTTTTTTCTTAATTGATAGTTTTGTCCTCTGGATCTTTCTCCTCCATTTCCTATGGTTTGCCCAAACATGGGAGCCTATTTCTCTCAATTGTACAAGAATTGGACGAATGGTTCGATTTGTGATTATCCCGCTCTGGAATAAAACGTCAATTACCCGAAATAGAGTAATCTAACCTATGTTTTGAGTAATTTTCGCCATTGAGTGTTAATCATGGGTTGCTAACAAAAGTCCTTGCAAGGATAACAACTTATCACGTTCGACCATCAATTTCCAATGATGAGTCTTTAAATCGGTTATTTGGCGATGCTCACTTGGCATTGCACAGATGAATAGTACCCAAACAAGTGTCTCAATGTGATTTGACTAGCCGTCAATTTTATTTTCCGCATGTGACACATGAATTTAACGCATTAAATGACATTTGACACGTGATTTTGGGGTGGTATTTAGTGGTTTCGAGTTCACCCACTTTTCCCCCCAATATGCATCTGGTGGCACCACATGACCTCGCAACGAAACCATGGTATTCTTATCAGCCCGCTTTCAAAAGATTAACCTTCGCGCTAGTTCTTGGCCCAATATGATCCCTAACCATTGATCTGTGGCACCCACAATCTATGACCCACCGGGTCCCATCAACTTCACACTTCCACTATAATTAGCCTCGTCCGCTAGTTTGTCGCACCTCTACACCTGTCTAGCCTCTCTCTAAGTCCCAAAACTTGGATTCCATATAAATTTGTTATAGTGATAACAATATACTTGGTGAATTTTATAAAATAACCATCCAGAAAAGTTGCTACATACCTTGCACCTCCAAGAGAATTGACCAACATTGGACCCCTTACATTTGTATGACCTATTCTAAAGGATCAACAACTCTATTGTGTCCAAAGATTTTGGAAATAGAACCTTCAACATCCTCCTAAGAGCATGTGGTTTTCTTTAATTATGCATCTTTCTTCAACATGAAACCAATAGTTGTTGCACTACTACTAATTTTTTGCATGGATTTGAAATTCAAATTACAAAGCCTAAAGTGTCAAAGATCAACATCAATCTTATCATCACCTGCAATAAGTGTGTTTACATCATTGAAAATGGACTTGAGATTATGCAAATTGTCCACTTTGATTCATTGAGTAACTACTTGATTCTTCTCATTAATTAAGAAACAATTCCTTCCCTACAAACCATCAACTCTATTTTATGGATATTTTGGAAATGGAGCCTTCATCATCCTCCCAAAAATTGTTACATACCTTACACCTCTGAGAGAATTGTCAAAAATTGGACCCCTTACATTTGTATGATAGTCTGAAATATCTATCAATAGATTTGTTGCATACCTTGCACCTCCAATATATTTGACAAACATCAAACCCCTTACATTGTTGTGAACTAATCCAAATACCAACATCTCTATTCACTAGATATTCTGGAAATTGAGCCTCCATAATCTTCCTAAGAGCACATGAATCTCATAGTGTTAAACATGCATATTTATCCAACATGAATCCAACATTAGTTTCACTATTACTCGTATGTTGCATAATTTTTAAATTCAAATGACCAAGCCTACACTGCCAAAGCTCAACATGAATCTTATCATCCACTACAATTAGTATGTATCCATCATTGTCAATGGGTTATGTTAGCACTGAGAGTCACACTTATAATGTTGTAAGTGCAAGCCCAGTACCCATCAGAATATAAATTGATTAAAATGGTTTGAGTAGGTGGATCAGCAAGATTGAGAAATAAAGGGAGAGGGTAGCAAAAATTCTGCAAAGGCATTCCATTGGGCATGGAGTCATAACATCCTACAGATCAAAGGAAATCAAACTGTATGTAAAAAAAAGGGATATATAATTATGAGTAGAAGCATAGTGAATATGACAAAAGGAAGAACATTCATTATACATAGATTATTTTTGCACCAGATAAAGATTTGCTTAAACAATGAACAATGATTTAATGGGCAAGATAGAGCAGATCCTCTGTTGTTCATGAATCCATCAATCAATGGCATCTATGATCCTCAAAACTTGCAATATATTCAAGAAATAATATAACAAAGAAATGGAAAAACATAGAAGACAATCTAATAACAGCTCTCATGAATCTTTAATGGCAGAAAATGTCATTACAAACAAGCCCTCAGGCTTACAAATGAGCAACTAAAACTGCTCCTCCAACTCTCTCCTCTCTTGGCTCATGAATCCAACCCTTTTCTCATCAAAAATCATTTCATTTATAGTGAATAATATATATCTACCCTAAGGAGGTCAAAACCAAGGAGTTACATAGGATCCTCCTCCATTTAGGATTCTTGTTACAAAAGATTCCAACAAAAGCCTAACAAATTCCTATTTTCGGGGGATTTTGTCTATGATGATAAATGCCTTTCGAAATGGGTCATCCTGATTGATCTGGAGATGGAACACATGTCCCTCATGTCCAAAAAAATCATAGGATACCATTTGAACCTTCCTTTACAGGTGGCAACCTTCAAACAAGGCAAATATCCAACAACTATGCAAAACAAAGAGTTTGCAGTGCACTGGTGTTTTAATTATATATCTCTAATTACAAACTGGGTCAGGCTGAAATTTGGACATCAAATAAATGACATTATCATTATCCTCCACAAAAAATTTCAGAAAAACCCACATCACCATTTGGGATTTATGATCAAATATTTATAAGACTATGCTACAAGAAATGAGTTTGCAACACATGTCACCAGTGTGCAGCGCCAATTCGCAATGCTAAAAGGAAAAAAAATCCAAAACCACTTTCTCGAGCTTCAAATAGGATGAAAACCCTCATGGAGTACATGATGGCCCTAAGGTTTTTTTGGATGTTGATAAGTCTGGACGTGAGTGTCTGCAACTTATCCAAGCTACAACGCTCCTCCTTAACTAGTTCGCAGCGCCAGCTCAAATATAGCTTGCACACTTCGAGGAGGTTGTTAGTTGATGGTATGAAATGATCCTTGGAGAAATGGTTAAATGTAGGCTCTGAAAGCCATAAATTCTCCTTTACATGATCAATCTTATGTGTTAACAAGTTCAAGATTATAAAAATTGCACACTCTACTTCATTGAGCAACTACTTAATTTTTCTCATCAAGCAAGGAACAAGTTCCCTGTTCAAGAAATCATTTAAGACGAGTATCTATGATTCTACTTATTTAAAGAAACATATGAACAGTCTTTCAAAAATTAGGAATTCCTTTGGAAAAAATATCGACTCCATTAGACAACATGATTTACAATGGACCTTTATCTTCCACGCTATTGAAACCGCCATCTCCCATTTTAAATTTTGTGAATTTTGGTCAAATAAATAAACCAACACCATTAAGGAGTCATGTTTTCAAGATCTTGAATGTAAATAAGAGTAAAAAATCATACATTGTATAGTTTTCAAGTATTCCATTAGAAGAAATGAATTCATCCCTTGAGTAAAATTATGCTCCATTCTTATTTTGCTTCACATTATCTACAATCTCTTTCAACATTTCTCTAAATGTCTAGTGTTCAAATAATCAACACATTTTGTGTTCTTCATGCATAGATTATGTGTATTCGAGGTTTTCATTTCATATCATTGTTTAGGATTTTTCTTTTTTGAAAAAAATGATTACATATTTGTATTTGCAGTAACGGTCATTAATTTCTTCTTTTCCTCACATTGATTTTCCATGATATCCTACAATAGGTTATTAACAATAGCATACCAGTTCAATTGTCTTTGATTGATAATGTTAATAACCATACTCTCATATATGTATGAAGCATTTTCCTACAATATAATAATCTTCAATTCCTCCCCCATTCTAGACTCTATTGGTTGGACTAAAAATTCTCACATATTTGATCTGTAAACAAATTTCTCATCCTTTGAAAAGTTTAGTGGATTGATTTTGTATAAATATAAAATTTTCCATTAACCTTTTTAACCATACAAATTTTTTTGCATGATGTTTTTCCATATATTTTTATTTACCACTAGAAAACCTTGAAGGGCACTATTGTTTTGTTATTCCATGACACAACACCACTAGTGTTTGTTAAATAATATCAAGTGGTTGTTTTGCTTGTGATGAAATCTCCTTCCCAATCTAAATCACAATCCCTTTTAACTACAATGTTCATTATGTCATTGAAAATTGATCCAGGGGATACAAAAATGCTCAAAAATCAAAGTGTTTGAAATTTCTCAAAAATGGTTTCATTGCGTAGATCTCATCCTCACAATCCCAACGCAACTTGAACAGGATCAAATTGAGTCTGTATGGAAAAGATGTGGTGTTTTGTATGTTTTCCCAAACATGCAAATTTTGTTGATTGTGCAGTCCATGCAGTCCATATAGGCTAATGTGGCAGCTAACTGTATAGTTCGTATAATTGTACTACTGACATGGTAGGATGATTGGGTTGCTTACGTGGCGGGGTGATTTGGCAGGTGGTGACGTGCACCAATCAATGGTCGACACGTGGCTTTTAGTGGCCAATAGTAAGGTTCCATGTGGCCCACTTAGGGGTCACCATGTGGCACACCGTCGTTATGTAAAATTATTGGTTTAGCTCTGCGGGGGTCGAACCCATGACCTTCGAGCAAGGGCAAGGATTTCGCGTAGGCCAGGCCACCAGCCCGCCTACCAATGGTTCTTAACCTTATAGTTCAAAATTGTTATTTAAACTTACCCTTTGGATATGTCGGCAGGAAAAAGGGTTGGGGTTTAGTGGTCACCAATATAAAGGAACTTTCCATGTGACCTGGAGCACGGTCTAAATGAGGAGCTAGCCGGCAGGTGCGGACAGTTAGCCCAGCACATGGCCACATGGCCCATGTGACTGAGAACTTCGGAGGGTTAGCGCCATTTTCGTTAATTGCACGCCAAAAGTGCCCCACACCCCCGTAATGTGCGCAGGGCTAGGTTGAATGCGCTTGAGCCGGGTTTTGGTATTATGGGTGCCTTTTGGAGAGCAGAGACAACAGCATTGGGGAAAAACTTCCAGGAAGAGTATTTTTCTCATTTTTTGGCCAAACCAAGTTCAGAAAGAGTCTAGATAGGGGTTTTTGGACATTCTGGAGCCATTGGAGCCATATGTTTTGCATTCTGAGCATTGTAAAGCATTGTATTAACACTTTTGAGCATATAATGAAAATGATCCATTAGAAGTTGGACAAGGAGATGTAGCCCAAGAGAGGGGTGAACTCCTTTATCATTTTATTATGTTATGTACTTATTTTGATGTATTTGTATGACTATTTTTGTTGTTCATTTTAAGTAAAAACTCAATAATTGTATGTTCTTGCAACTTGATCCAATTTCCCAAGACACGTACATTTTCCACTTGAAATTTTTATACACAAACCTTTTCAATTTCAGATCAACTTGGCATCAGAGCAAAGGTTTTTGAATGTTTGATTTGTTTGCAAGTGTTTTGTTTTCTGATGCTTACAAGGTTGAATCTCACAAGAGGAGAAGGACAGCTTGTGGAGCCAAGTTCTCAACTCTCAAGAAGGAGAACAATACATTCACCTCAAGATTCAAGGAGGCATTCACTAATTATGGCTCATGAGGAGAGTCATGAAATTCCTACTTCAAAAGAGGAAACTTTCAGAAAATCCTTTTATGATATGACAGAAATGGTGAAAATTTTATATGAGAGGAATGCAAGGTTGCAAGGAGAAAGCTCAAATCCTCCAAAAGGTAATGAAGGTAATGATAATAAAATGCCAAAAGGAAATGGAGGAAATGGTGACACTCCACCTCCTTCACCTCTAGCTTCCACTTCTTCTACCATTTCACAACCATCTCCAAATTCTCCAAAATAACATGGTAAAACTCCTTCGCAAACTCCTTTTCTAAATCTTGATATTAAGTTTGAATTTCCTATGTACAATGGAGAGGTAAATGATGAGAAATTGGATAATTGGATTCATCAGATTGAAGTGTATTGTAGGATACAAATAATCTAGAATGATGAAACCAAGATTCATCTTGCTTCTCTTAGATTGGAAGGTGCAAGACTCATTTGGTGGGAAGCCAAAACTCAAGAGGACATGAAGAAACATGGTAAAGTTTTATCCTCTTGGAATGATTTTATTGTTGCATTTAAAAGGAAATTTTATCCATTAGCACACATGCAGAAAGCTATCATGGATTGGAAAAACTTTAGGCAAGCTAAAGGGAAAAATGTGCAAAGCTACACTCAAGAATTTATGAGAAGAGCTTTGATTTTGGGTATAGATTTATCTTCTCAAGAAACTTGACTCAAATACATTGGAGGATTGCATAGCTACTTGAGACACACAATTCTTATATTTAACCCTACAAATCTAGATGAAGTTTGTGTGCAGGCAACTCATTTAGAAGCAAGAGGGAAGAATGCTCCTTAAAAGGGAAACAAGAAGCCATCTTTTAATGGAGACAAAGGAAAGGGGAAATTCAAAGAAATAGGAAGGAAGAATGCTTCAGTCAAGAAAGAGGGAGAAAAACTCTCATGTAAACATTGTTCAAAAGATGGCCATGATGAAGACCATTGTTGGAAACTTCATCCTGAGATGAGACCCAAAAATTTCAACAACAAAGGGAAACCAAAGACTGTTGCAACTACACAACATGATTTAGGATTTGATTATGGAGATGAAACAAAAATCATAGCCATGGATTTTCAAGGTAAGGGTATATTGTCAGTATTAGTTCTTCAAGTAGTAGCCTCAATGAAACTCAACATGAAAAATAAAGAATAGAGTTTTTCCACATAAGGGCTATTTCAAAGCATACCAAGATAGATACTATATTTGATACTGGATCGCAAGAAAACCCCATTTCTAAAAACACTGTCAAGAAATTGCATTTGGAAACAACTCCTCATATTAAACCATATCTTCTAGGTTGGATATGTGACAATGCCAAATTGCATGTGACAAAAATATGTAAACTCGGATTTTCCATCACTGCAAACTTTATAGATGAGGTAGAGCTTGATGTCATTCCATTGGATATTTGTGGTATTGTTTTTGGAAGTCCATATTTATATGATAGGAGATCCATATTTCATCGTCATGAGAACAAATACCATTTGTTTAAAAATGGAGTTGAATACATTGTTAGAGCACATATAATGAAGTTGAATTGTTGTCACTTGTAAATGTTGGACAAATGAAGAGGTTAGTCAATGCTAGTAATAACTTTGTACTATTGATGATCAAACCCAAAGACAATGTTGAAAAAGAAGCTTTCTAAGGATGTGATGCAAAGTTAAAATCTGATTTGTATGAGGTTGTTAACAAATATGATGAGATGTTTTAGGAACCCAAAGGATTGCCTCCTAAAAGAGGTATCCAACATGAGATCCAATTGCAGCAAGATTGTCCTCTTCCAAACATTGGCATGTACAGGATGTCAGTCATGGAGAATGTTGAAATCAAAAAACAAATCCAAGAGTTTCTTGACAAAGGGGTTATCATGCCAAGTACATCGCCATGTGGGTCACCAATTGTTTTAGTACCAAAGAAAGATGGTACATGGTGCATGTGTGTATATTTAAGAGCCTTAAACAAGATTACGGTAAAGAATCGTTACCCTCTTCCTAGAATTGATGATTTGCTTGATCAATTGAAAGATGTTAAGTATCTCACTAAGTTGGACTTGAGAAGTGGTTATCATCAGATTAGGATTGTTGAAGGAAACACATGGAAGACAACCTTCAAAACAAATCAAGGTTTGTATGACTGGATGGTTATGCCATTTGGGCTTTGTAATGCTCTTGCAACATTCATGAGAGTTATGAATGATGTTTTAAGGCATTTTCTTGATGATTGTGTAAGTGTATACTTGGATGACATATTGATATTTAGCAAATCTTGTGAAGAACATGTTAGGAATGTGAAACAAGTCTTAGATGTCTTAAAGAAAGAAAATTTGTTTTTAAAGATGTCTAAATGTGATTTTGGAAAGACCTCATTAATTTACTTGGGACATATTGTTGGAGGGGGGCAATTGAAGACATATCCCTCAAAGGTCAAAGTCATTTTAGATTGGCCCAAGCCCAACAATGTAACAGAGGTTAGAAGATATTTGAGAGCAACCCAATATTGGAGAAAGTTTATTGCTAAATTTTCTATAATTGCAACTCCATTACATGTTGTGACAAGCATTAAGCAGGTTTTCCAATGGGGAGGCAAGCAACAAAAATATTTGGATGCATTGAAGGAGAGAATTAGTTCAACTCCAGTTCTTGTACTTCCTGATTTAAGACAGCCATTTGAGATACAAATAGATGAAAGTAATTATGCCATGGGAGCAGTCTTGTTGCAACATGGTAAGCCCATTTGTTATCATTCTGAAACTTTTAATGGTGATGTGATTATTTATCCTACATATGACAAGGAGTTGTATGCATTGGTGCAAAGTGTGAAAAAATGGAAACATTATTTGTTGGGAAAATAAACTATTATTCACACGGATCATCAACCATTGCAATACTTGCAATCACAAACAAAGCTACAACAAGCAAGGCACTTCAAATGGATGGGTTTCCTACAAAAAATTCACTTGGTTATCAAGTATAAGAAAGGCACTTATAACAAAGTTGTTGATATGATTTCTAGGCCTATTGTTAGTGCTTCAATTATTCTTAAGCATAATTCTATCATGCATGAGAGCTATGTTGAACAATATGCTTTAGATGTTGATGTTAAAGATGTATGTGCAATTTTGTGTCATTATAACCAAGTTGAGGAATTAGATTACCATGTGCATGATAAAATTTTGTATCATCTTGGCAAGCTATGTATTCCACAGGGTGAAAGACTCAACATCATAAGGGAAGCACATTGTTCTCTTATTGCTAGCCACTTTGGTATAGGAAATACGGTGGCTAATTTGCAAAGGTATTTCTATTGGCCTAAAATGAATGAAAGTGTAGCACGATATGTAAGAGGATGTTCTTTATGTGCTACAAGTAAGCCTAGCAACATAAAGTTAGGATTGTATACTCCACTTCCAGTTCCTTCTCGTCCTTGGGAAATAATTTCCGTGGACTTTGTAGGAGGATTACCTATGTCTAAAAATAATCATGATTATATTTATGTTGTGGTTGATCGTTTCATAAAAATGTGTATTTTAATTCCTTGTAAGAAGCAGGTTACAGCTGAACAAACGGCACAAATGTTCTTTCAACATGTATGGGTACATTTTGGGTTGCCCAAATCCATTATTTCTGATTGAGATTCTCGATTTCTTGGGAAATTTTGGTCAACCTTATGGGCACTCATGGACACCAAGTTGAAAAAGAGCATCACATTTCATCCACAAACTGATGGTCAGACAGAAGTGGTAAATAGAAAAGTAGTACATATTCTTCATGGTTATTGCAGCAAACATCCTAATCTTTGGGATGAGCACCTACACTACATTCATCATGCTTATAACCGGGGTAAGCATTCATCGACTCAAACATCCCCATTTGAGGCATGTTTTGGTTACTTGCCAAAATCTCTTTTAGATTTTATCTTTGGGAAGGATATTGTTATTGATGATCATTATGGCATTGATAGAGAAAAGAAGTTCATTGAACAAATCCAATTGGTGCATCAAATGGTACAACAACAGTTGGAAAAGAGCCAAGCAAAGTACAAGACAAGACATGACAAGCATCGTGTTGATCGTAGTTTCAAAGTTGGAGATGAATTTTGGATTTACATTAGCAAAGAGAGGCTTAAAGGAGAAGGTAAAAAGCTGAAACCAATTAGATATGGACCTTTTAAGATTCTTAAAAAAATTGGTAACAATGCCTTTTGTTTGAATTTGCCTCCTTATATGCAAATGTATGAAGTTATTAATGTTGAGAATTTGAGATTGTATGAGCCTCCTTTGTTTGATGATCAAGGAGAGCATGTTCATATTCCTTCAATAGATGACTTCTCGCCAGAATATATTTCAGAATTGCAACAGGATACCATCCTTGACAGAAAGATAAGAACTTCAAAACGAGGGAATGTGGAGTACCTTCATGTTGGTATCAAAGGCACAAATCCAAGAAAAGATAAATGGATTGAGGTTGGAAGGGTGAGGGAACTATACCCTCATCTACAAATTGACTGAAATAGTATTTTGGAGGTCCAAAAGCTTCCCAATGGGGAGGAGTGATCCAGGGGATCAAAAAATGCTCAAAAATCAAAGTGTTTGAAATTACTCTAAAATGATTTCATTACATAGATATTGTCCTCACGATCCCAACACAACTTGAACGGGCTCAAACGGATTTCGTATGGAAAAGATATGGTGTTTTGTTTGTTTTCCCAAACATGGAAATTTTGTTGACTGTGCAGTCCATACAAGTTGACATGGCAGCTGATTGTACAATTTGTATAGTCGTACTACTGAAGTGTCAGGGTGATTAGGATGCTAATGTGGTAGGGTGATTTGGCAGGTGGTGACATAAACCAATCAGTGGTCGACACGTGACTTTTGGTGGCCAATAGTAAGGTGCCACGTGGCCCACTCAGGGGCCGCCACATGGTACCCTGTCGTTATATAAAATTATTGGTTTAGCTGCATGGGGGTCAAACCTGCGACCTCCGAGCAAGGGCAAGGGTTTCTCATAGGTCGGGCCACTAGCCCGCCTACCAATAGTTCTTAACCTTATAGTTCAAAACTATTATTTACACTTACCCTTTGGATATGTCGGTGGGAAAAAGGGTCAGGGCTAAGCCATGACCCGTGGTCACCAATTTAAAGGAACTTTCCATGTGACCTGGAGCACGGTCCAAACAGGGGGCTAGCTGGTGGGTGTGGGCGGTTAGCCCAACACATGGCCACATGGCCCATGTGACCGAGAACTTCGGAGGGTTAGCACCATTTTCGTTAATCGTAGGCCAAAAGAACCCCACATGCCTGGACTGTGCGCAGAGCTAGGTTTGAACATGCGTGAGCCAAGTTTTGGCATTCTTGGTGTGTTTTGGAGAGAAGAGACTGCAGTATTGGGGAAAAACTTCCAAGAAGAGTATTTTTCTCATTTTTGGGCCAAACCAGGTGTAGAAAGAGCCCAAATAGGGGTTTTTGGACATTCTGGAACCATCTATTTTGCATTTTGAGCATTGTCAAGCATTGTATTAACACTTTTGAGCATATAATGAAAATGATCCATTGGAAGTTGAACCGGGATAGCTCAAAAGAGGGATGACCTCCTTTATCATTTTCCTATGTTATGTGCTTATTTTGATGGTTGTGTATGACTGTTTTTGTTGTTCATTTTAAGTAAAAACAAAATAATTTTATGTGCTTGCAACTTGATCCAATTTCCCAAGACACATACATTTTCCACTTGCAATTTTCATACACAAACCTTTTCAATTTCAGGTCAATTTTTGAAAACAGAGGCCTTAATTAAGGGCATTCTCTAATATACCTTAATACTACATTCACTGCAACTGAATTGGTTAGTCTTGGATTTATGGATTTACTAAGTATTGCATTAAAGGTACTTATTGCATAAGCCAAATCACATCATGCGCAAATCATATCATTCATGAGGCTTTGATGAACTTTTTATTAGAACCTTCTCTGATCCGGATTATTTTCGGCACGAAATGAGAGAAAAGATATAATAAAGCAATGTACAGAGATATCTCGAATATCCAATAATATAAAAGAAATGTATCATAAATGAAACCATAAACACATAGATACAATAATACACAATTTTATATTAATGAGAAAAAATGTACAAAGACTGTAAAAATACAGAGTGAAAGGCTCGCTAGAATGGTGGTAGCTTATCTCTGAGAAGAGATGTGTCTGTTACTCGCATTCGCAAGAAGATGATTTTACAATGAGGCTCCAAAGTCATTTTTATCATAAAGAAAATCCAAAACCCTAACCCCGAAAGATGAAAATCCAACAGTTTTGTGGACCCCGTTTTGGGTAGTTTGGTGTATCAACTTCCCGGGGGCATAACTTTGGCATACGATATTCGTTTGGGGTACATGATAGATCGTTGGAAAGGTATCGTCGAGGATATTCATTTAGGGGGATAAATCAGAGCCTTAAACTATTACTGAGAAGCTCGATCCCAAAAAACCTTCATTTAGGCCCTCAAAATGGCCTCGGAAGTTAAAAAATGCTAAAAATAGTAAATTACCAAAATTGCCATAAAACTGTTTTGAGCCAGTTGGAAAAGGTGGGTGGCCACCGATATCCACCTGGATCAATCCTCCCTCCTTAAAAAGCAATGGTCTCCATTGCGTTGAGTGCCCGGGGGAGAGTGAAAAGCATTTTCTGAATCTGCATCTCGATGAGTCGCTTGCCTTGTTGGAGAAGTTGTGTTGCTTAGCTTGTTGAAGGTGTTCACGAACATGTGGCTGGAAGGGTTTGACCTTTTTAACCAGTCTGGCTACATGAGGTTCATGTGTGCATAAAGAATCTTTACACTTTTCTATAATCTTTTCGACCTGCTTTTGTTGGATAGAAGGTGCTTGGGTCAAGGTTATGGTGGTTGCAGTTTCCTTTTGTTCACCTTTTGAATAGAATGTGGAAAGGCTGAATTTTATAGTATAAGATACTACCTTGTGGCACTGTTTAGGTGCAACAGTAGTCGGAACTACCTCTAGTATTCTATAGAGATGACCCCCTAGAGAAACAATGACACTGTGGGGTCGAGACTCATAAACAGCATGGCGCTTCAATATATATGGTTGGCCCAATAGAACATCACAGTCATCCAATGGGGAAACATCACATAATACCTCATCCTTGAAGGGATGGATGTCGTATGACAATCGGCACTGTTGGATGACACGAAGATCTCGTCCCTGGCGAAGCCACCCGATGTTGTATGATTACAGGTGTGGTGTTGTCGACAATCCCAAATGTTTGACGACCTCTGCTGAGATGAGGTTCTTCTAGCGTCTGCTATCAACAATAAAATTCAGCGGGGTCCCCTTCACCCACATTTGTGAATGAAAAAGGCGTTCCCCCTCTTTAGGATCTGTTGATTCTTCTAGTTGAATTGTTGTGATCACGACAATAGCAGTGGGGTCTGCATCGATGATATGTATTTTACCAGTATTTTCATAATCAGATTATGAATCAAGGTTCGGCTCCTTGTCTTGATCTCGGCCACCAATTATTGTTTTGAGTGACATTCCTCGGGGTTGTGCCAGGGGATTTTGTGGAAATTGCACCATTTTCTAGTGTCCTTCTTTGTCTTTCCGTGAACCTTCTTTTCTTGTGGCTTGGACTGGTTTTCGGGAGACTGGTTGTTAGGGTCGTCTTTATCATACTTTGGTTGTTGCAGATTTGTAGACCAAAACTCTCATTTGTTCTGGTGCTTAAATTTCTTCTCGATTTTAACAGCGTATCGATAAGAAGCACCGAGTGATGAGATGTCTAGAAAATTCATTTCAGTTTGGAAGTATCTGTGTAGAGCCCCACGGTATTTCAGAACCAAATGTCGTTCGGAGTCTTTGATACCTAGCTTGGTGCGCAAGGTATGGAAGGTATTGGTGAACTCTGGAACTGCTTGGCCCCTCTCTTGCCGCAGTGTGGTCCATCTCATGTATCGATCCTCATAGTTGCCAACAGGGTAATATTGTTCCCTTACTGCATCCACACAAAAATCCCAACTGGGCTCGGCCCCGAATATTCCATACTCCTTTGTGGAACTTTGTTCCCAGTAATTTTCCCACCAATGTTTGACATGGGGGAGATCTTTAAGGAGTGTGAAGGTGATTTTTTCCCTGTCGGAAAAATTATGAACAGAGAAATAACCTTCTAACAGATTTAACCATTTGTCTAGGGAATTCGCATCTATATAACCTTCAAACATGGGAATATCAAAATTAATATGTACCTTGAAAGGAGAGGTGCTTCCAAAGTGGTTGTTTGATGAATATGTGGTTGTTTCTATCGACGGGCATTGAAGGATGTGGGAAAAATTATCCATCGTTTTGTTCCTCTGTCGTGTGAGAGCTTGCTCAAGCAACAGATTGATAGAATCGTTTGCTCTGTCATTTTTCTTTTCTTCCACCATGGAGGGTTTCTTGGGCATGCGAGAGATATTATATTCAAGAGAGACAATCTCGAGAACCAACTTGCTATACTCGGACCTTGTCGGGGACATGCACTGAAAAAAATGATCAAGAGCATCCTGCTCTGATACCATTTATCTGGATTATTTTCGACATGAAATGAGAGCAGAGATATAATAAAGCAATGTACAGAGATATCTCGGATAGCCAATAATATAACAGAAATGTATCAGAAATGCAACCATAAACACAGAGATACAGTAATACACAATTTTCTATTAATGAGTGAAAATGTACAAAGACTATAAAAATACAGAGTGAAAAGCTCGCTAGAATGGTGGCAGCTTATCTCTGAGAATATATGTGTCTGCTACTCGCATTCGCAAGAAGATGATTTTACAATGAGGCTCCAAAGGCATTTTTATCATAAATAAAATCCAAAATTCTAACCCCTGAAGATGAAAATCCAACAGTTTTGTGGACTCTGTTTTGGGTAGTTTGGTGTATCAACTTCCCGAGGGCGTAACTTTGGCATACAATATTCGTTTGGGGAACATGATAGATTGGTCGAAACGTATTGTCGAGGAGATTCATTTAGGGCGCTCAATCAGGTCCTTTGGTTATCATTGAGAATCTTGATCCCAAAAAACCTTCATTTAGGCCCTCAAAATGGCCCCGGAAGTTAAAAACTGCTAAAAATAGTAAATTACCAAAATTGCCAAAAAATTGTTTTGAGCCAGTTGGAAAAGGTGGGCGGCCACCAATATCCAGCTGGAACATTCTCCATTCATGTTATTTCATGTTCAAATTTGGGATGTATATTAGTGAACAACATGATATTTACTTCCATATTAAAACATTTTTAATTGTCTTCAAGGCCCCTGCTCTGGTTCATATGCAATTCCCTTGATTTTCTATCAAGGATTTGTTTTAATGGAAATATTGATAATCCACCATTTCAAATTCAACACACAACATATTATTAATTCTTTGCATAAGTGCAAAGTATCACCGATTAAACGGCATCCTTTACATACAAAGTCAAAGTAATAAACCATTGTTTTTGGACTCAACATAGATATCACAATGAATTGTTCCCCAATTGAATTTGTTTGCAAAGGTGTAGAATAAGTGGCACTCAAACCACCCCTCTTCCTAACACTTTTTCACACAAAATCCCCCCGAATGCCAGAAAAGTCACAATCTCTTAAATCTACCTTCCCAACAACTGTAAATTGCAATCAAAGGGTATTGTGTTGTCTTTAAATCAACCCAAATCAATGTAATTGAGGATTTGAACAATGAATCTACAATCTCAACAATTTATCGTACATCAAATTCAAAGGAAGTCAGAAATGGGGAAATTTGAGAGACAAGTACTTTTATTCAATATAAGAAGATATTGATCCAATCATCTATACTAAGTGTGTGAATAATTTAGTAAAACCATATAATGATTTCTTTACCCTGCAACGTGCATACTCTCGATGCAATAATTCCTTCTAGTTGTCATAAATCATGTTCCCAACCTCTCCATTTATAAATGCATTTTTTAATATATCATTGATGCACTTTCAAATCTAATTATTGCAAGAACTATCAAAACTTACACAAAAATCATCTCAACCATAGGTGAGAAGGTTTCACAATAATCTTGTTCAATTTATGAAAATCTACATGATATAAGACATTCTTTAAACATGTCAATGGCTCCATCAAAGAGCTCAATTTGCCATGAATACATTTTTCTTAATGGGGGGAGACCAACAAGCTCCCAACTCCAACTTTTAATCAAAGCGTCATACTCAAGATTCGTTGCTTCCTCCCAAATTTATGTGTTAGAATAACCAAGAGCCTCTTGCCTATTTTTGGCTCTCCATAAAATGACTTCGAACATTTTCAATTACATGCAATGACGGATTTGTTATACACACTCCAAGAAACCTGCATTGTTTTAAAGGATAAGACTCCTCATGAAGTCCCAAAACTTGGGCACAAGTCACTAGCAATTTTGCTCATATGGAAAAAGAAACACAGAGCCAGGGGGACGACATGCAAGGTAGAGAAAACAAGGAAATACAAGGCAGAGTATCAAACATAATTATCAAAGGTGTGAGAGAGTATGGAAAAAATGAGTGTACTCTCGATCTTGCAAGTGAATTTTTGAAGTACAAGTTGCTTTGGCAAGGCTGAATTTTCCAAGCATGGAGGGTGGGTAAGCCTAGTGGTGAGAGAGGTAGGCCCATAAAAGTCATCATGTCAAGCATACATGACAAGCAAATTCTCCTAGGCAAGAAACAACTCTTGAGAGGATCTCACTTTTTTCTGGACGAAGATTTAACTATTAGACAGCAAGAGGAAAGAATGGAAGAGTTGTCAAAGGTTAGGGAAGAAAGGGATGAGATAAAAATGGCATGGTTGTTCAAAGGAAAAGTTGTTATTGCCTTTTTCGGTCCTCATTCTAAAATAGGACAGCAAATTGGTAGCCAAGAACAGACAACAATTTCATTAGCAGGAAAATATGCAACAAGGCTAGGGGTGAAGACTCAACTTTGAGTCTTGTAGACCAAAACAAATAGCAATCAAATTATTCCCAAGTTTCTTTAAAATTAGTTTGTTGGAATTGCAAAGGTTATCCTTGGAGGCGGGGACCTGGGTTAGGACCTATCGCGAAAGATAGAGACATAATTTGTCTATTGGAAACACATGAGCATGAAGGGTGAAAGACACCTATGTTTGAAGAGTATGTGAAGATGGCAGTGTGGAACAAAGCAGCTGAGAATGGTAAAGGACACGAGGGTATCATGGTCTTAGTGAAGAAAAAAAAAATCGGCTCATTCAGTTAGAAAGAGAAGACTCAAATAAACAATTCATTTGGTTTAAAATATCAGAAAATGGTAACATCATCAGGATTGTAGCATGTTATTTTGCCCCACAAGTTTCAAAAACTTACAGAAGTAGGGGCTTGACCACAAAGACCCCTTTGCAACCTTAAAAAACGATATTGAAGCATACTCTCAACTAAGTGAAGTCCTTATAGTGGGTGATTTCAATGCTAGGACAGCATGTGAACAAGCTAGTATTCTTCGTTGTAAGGAAGACTACAACCCCATTTGGCTTACAGAAGAAAGAAAGAAATCAGTGGACAAGAATTTCAGAGGACAACAAAAGCTGCAACTTTTTTGCGGAAAAATTGCTTACTTTATGTGGGGCATCTGACTTGGTCATTTGTAATGGGTTGGCTAGATGGGTGAATTCTGGCAATTTCACCTACAATACCTACAATGGAGCAAGTGTAGTAGACTATGCAATTTGCTCACATGGCTTGTGTGAGAAAATGGAGGAAGTTTTGATTGGTGAACAACTGTGGGAGTTGAAATATGATCATAAACCGATCTATTTAATTCTAACTTGGGCTGAACAACAGCGGGATGGGATTAAAAATCGACACATTCAACAACCTCCTTCAAAGGGAAGAATTATGTTGACTCAAAAAAACTGTAACACCTTCAATATAGCACTAAAGAGGTTGTTTAACAAGGAGAAAAATTTGTCCCAGGGCCTTCATAGCCATGAGCTAACAAATTTAATCCAAAGCGCACTTACATAATGCAAAAGAGAAAAACACAGGAAATATGAAACAAATTGTTTTCCGGTTAATGTTTGGTTTGATGACGAATGCAAAATAGAAAGGAAAACTTTGAAAGAGTCAAGAAAGAAAGAAATAAACATAAAATCTTACAAGCAAATTGTAAGAAAGAAAAAAGTTGATTTCATGATATCAAGGAGGGAGGAACTAATCTTCTTGGGGAAAAATAACCCCAAGTTATTTTGGAAGGAACTTCAAACGAGAAAGAAACAAACTGAAAACAGTATCACAACCTATCAACGGTTTGAGTATGCAAAGCATATTTATGAGCAAGATCCTAAGGTGGACCCCCCTCCCTTGGTCAACACTATTACTAAGCTCTTCATCGTGCAAGAAATTGAGGTGGGTATCAAAAAGTTGGGTGTTTGAAAAGCAAAAGATCTAGTTGAACTCCAAGAAGAATATCTAAAGTGGGGTTCAAAAACTCTTGCACCTCACATTATGAAAAATTTCAACAACATCATTCAGCAGGGGTTCCCTATAGATTTGACAACGGGCCTAGCAATATTGTTTTTCAAGAATGGGGATGTCAACAATCCCTCCAACTATAGGACCATAATCATAAACCCCTTGTTTGCAAAGTTATTTGGAAGTATGCTAGAAAATAGAATCATCAAGTGGGCAGAAGAAGGGGATAATCGTGCTAAAGGGAAAGCAGGTTTCAGACCTAAACACTCAATGATTTATCACGATATAACTCTAAGGCACATCATTGAAAAAGTGTGGGAGAAAAAATAGGAAGCCTTTTGTTGCTTTGTCGATTTCAAAAAATCTTTTGGCACGGTCCCTAGAGATAAGCTTTGGCATAGAATGGAGGAATTTGGGGTTCCTATACATCTTAGAGAAGTCATCCATAGGCTATATGAGGAGGTTAAAGTCAAAATCAGAATGTCAGTTGGTATCTCCGAAAGTTTTAGGAGCGATATCAAGGTCAAGCAAGGGTGCCCATTGTCCCCTACCCTTTTTGGTTTATATATAGACAAACTTGAAGAGTGGTTAAACTTACAGGAGGGTGATGGTGCTCTTTTGGGTATTTTGTGATAAGGCTTCTTTTGTTTGCAGATGACCTTATTATGATTGCTAAATCCTCTATTGGGTTACAAGAACACTTAATTTCCCTTGAGTGCTTTTGTAGTACAGTGGGGATGCAAGTCAATACTAGCAAGATGAAAGTGGTAATTTTTTCTAGCAAAAGAAAACATAAGCAACATAAGTTTTGCTTTGAAGGCAACACTCTTGAAGAAGTGAGAGATTACAAATACCTCAGAATTGACTTCAACAAAAATCTAAGTTGGGAAGGTTGCAAAAATAAAATAACTTTGGGAGGTTAGAAAGTTTTCTATGCTTTTCAAAATAGGTGCAAAGAAGAAGAGGTATGGGATTGGAAGACTATGCAAACTCTCTTTCGGCTTTTAGTGATCCCGGTGGTCCTATATGGTTGTGAAGTGTGGGCCAACAACACATATGACTTACAGTGGAAGCAAATTGAGAAGATTCAAAAACGCTTGATCACAAACAAGTTTAAAATTAAAAAAAAAAATGTCCCTTATGATATCATGCTGAGTGAAATGGGGGTTGCTCCTATTTAAGCAATTGTTATGGTCTGTCTCATAAGATATCTAAAAAAAATTGATCAAATGGAATACATCCGGTGGCCTAAGGTCGTCTTCAATGACATATTGTGCAAAAGAAAGAAGATGTGGATGCGACAAAATATTAAATGGCTTAATAAATGGGATATCCACTTGAACAGGTGCCCTACGAACAATAAAGAGATAAAGGCTTTTGTTATTGATAGGTTCCACGAGCGAACTTGGGATAAAGGGCTCAGGAGAAAGAAAGAGTATTGTATTGAAGCATTTAACCCCACATACAATCATCATCAAAAAACGTACATAGGGGCCAATATATCTTGGAGAGCCAAAATGCTTATTGCCCAATTAAGAACCAATTCACATCAACTCCATTGTGAAACTGGGCGTTGGAAAAGACCAAAAGAAGATTGGGAAGAAAGGGTGTGTGTGTTCTGCACCTCCGGAAAAGTGGAAACAGAAAAACATTTCATTTTAGAGTGTGAAGCCTTCAAAGACAGTAGGGACAACTATATAAGTATCTTGACAACTAGCTCTTGGAATAACTTATTCAGTGAGGGGACAGTGGAGAAATTGGGGGAGATCATCATCAAGTTGAACAGGAAAAGATTTGAACTGCAGAAATCAGTGTGTGAGGCGGTTTGTCCCATAGGCTATTGTTAGCCTCGTGAACGTCAAAATCGTTTTATTTTCTTTCTTTCTTTCTTTCTTTGTTTTCAATTTCCTCCTTTTCTTGAATAGGACATTTCTCCTCAAATTGAGTATTTGTTATTTTCTTGAATCATCAAAAATGAATTTCAAAAGAAGGTTATGTTACATTTCGTACATCAAGCATAAATTCATGTTGCTTAATTGATTTGTGTTATTGTAAAGATGAAGCTTCAATAAATTCAACATTTTTGCTAATAAATCCATGAAGTGTAGTCAAATTAAAAAGTTTATAAACTTTCGATTGCTTATTACAACCAATAAAAATCACTCTACCACTTTTTTATTTTAGCTTGTTCCATGTTTTCTTCAAAAATATATACAAAACCCTTGCAACCAAACACTTTCAAAATTTTCCAAGGCAAATTTCTTACCAAAACCCTACTCCTATAGAGTTCTATTTTCCCAAGGTGTTAAGAAGTTTTATATATTCTTGCATGGCCTCACAACGAAAACGCTTTTAAATTTTCTAAGAAGTTTACTATCTCTTAACATGGCCTCCCAACCAAAACACTTCTAATTTTTCAATCAAAGTTTATTACTAGAGTGTGCCTCTAATGGAGTTTTACCATTCAAAGGTTTATAGATGAACCTTATATTTGTAAGCAATAGTAGAAATAGATTTTTTCTATAATGTACCCAGTAGCCTCAATAAATTAGTGAGGATATGAAGTACTTCTTTAAACCTCATTTTTTTCATCTTCTTGCTCCAATACCATTTTGTAATATATACATCCTTCTACATAGGTTAAGATTCACATTTTTATATATTTGATACCATAATTCTTTCTTTCATTGTCTTTGAATTGATTAATTCATGCAAACAAGACAATGTAGGCTCCTACAGACACAATTACTCATTTATAGATATCGATGCATATTTATACATGCATATAGTACAACATTCAATTCATAAGTAAACAACATTAAATTCAACATAATTATTAATAAATAATAACACTTATATTTCTGGGAATAAAACACCAATTGGTTATAAACAAAGGACATTCCTCCCAACCATAAGCTCGGTGTTGCACTTTATATCTTTGGAATAAGCCACCACAACCCATGAGTCCACATGGATGAATTCTCCTATTGTTGGCTCTAATCCTCTCACCATGGTATTTTTAAGGGTAAATTATAGCCAAATAGAAAAATTTTAAGCTAAATTTTTAAGGTCGACAAATATTTCATATTATTTAAATAAATTATATTTTTCCTTATCTCAAAACCCTATTACTATTTTTAAATATAAATAGCCAAACTATAAACTATATATGGGATGAGGAACCATATTCGTCTATTTTCAAGGGGAGAAGAGAAAATAAACTTTTTTAAAAGTAAAATATAGTTAAAATATGAAATTTTAGGAATTTTTTTAAAGTTGGATGAGTTTTTTACATTAAAATAATTTTTTTAATTTTTTTCATATAATGGATATTCAATAGTGTTTTAGAACTAATATTTTGCAATCAGATTTCATTTTATTAGTTTTAGTAAGCACTATGGAGAGAATGAAAGAGCTAGTTTTCCTTCAATAAGTGTTCACTATTGATAAAAAAATAAGGTTCCATGCTTGATCCAAGTTTTTGTTATTTTATCTAATGTAATGAGTGTATCTCTCTTTACATTATATCAAGATCTAATACTCATTTTATCGTAAGAATTTTTTGAGGTATATCAAGATATAATACTCAGTTTATATATTGTGTAAGACCATGATTTGATACTAGATCTATATTTTTAAGTTCTTGTTGTCACAGTTTGGGGTCAATAAAAGATTAGTTGAGCCATTAAGTAATTTGTGCAATTACAAACTCCCTTAGTGTTCTCTCCACAAATTCGTTTTCCATGGCTTTCATGGAGCTTATTTTGTACCAACCATTTAGGGTGATAAACTTATTTAGAACCTATGTAACCTTAGTTGTTCCATGTTCTATTCATAAGCAACATTACAAAGACCATGAAAAAATTGTACATGATTTTACGACCAAGACACACACCAAATTGGTGTATGATGCTCCCTTGTTTGTGGGACAAGGGGCCTCGTGTACATACCCTACCCCCCTATGTATTTGAACATGTGACCTCCAAGGAGGAAAACATATTCTTAACCATTAGGCCCACTCACTACAACTTCTTATTTAAAAACAAAATGAAGTTATTTTATTGAATTGATTTATATCAATATGTCATATTAAATGTAAGAATGATTTCTATACAACATAAACAACTAATATATCAATAAAATATTCTCAAACATTTTTTTTTCTACTAAACAATAACTTGTAATTATAAACCATACTTCTTCAATTTTTTAATAATTTTTTAAAAACTTTTCTAAAATTTTATTTGATATTATTATTAAGATCCAAGCATGAATGTCCCTATTAGTTTCTTAAGAATTTGTAAAATGAGTTATTCCATAATTTCACTTACTTCACTAGTTTTGCACTTTATTTCATGAGAAAGGAATTCTATAGTTTAATCATATAAATTTTATTCTAATTGGCAACTGCAAGTATTAATTTGTGGTGAATCTTATTTTAAGTGGAAACTACAAGTATGAATTGGTGGTTTTCATTTATCTATAATCAAATAAGAGTTCCTTCTTAACAATTTGCAAATAAAATAATCTAGTTTTATCAAACTCTGAACAATTACCAGCTACATGCATGTAAAGTGTAATATTCAAATAAGAGTTCCTTCTTAACAATTTGCAAATTAAAAGGGGCGCGGATCGTGCAGCAGTTCAAGGTTTCCCTGCACACAAGGTCGTGGTTCGGAGTTCTTCAGAGCATCTCACCTGCGTGCACGTGTTTTGGAGCATGGATCTCAGCTTGCCTCTGCGCCTCGCTCCATTCTTGTTTGTTGGTGGTCGCCGGCCTGTCACGATGGCCCCAGACCCGAATGTCGAGATGAAAGAAGATCCTTTGGAAGCTTTCAAAGCATTAGTCCGCTCGGCAGGACCTAAATCCAAGCCTTCTCTCTCGTCTAAGTTTGTCAAGAAGATGGAGGAGATCTCGTCTCTGGAGATTTCTCCAGAGGAGCCTTGCAACCTTGCCCTCTATCTAGCTGAAAAGGCCCTCATCGGAAAGTTTACGGGGCTATGGCCCAGCCCCAAATCGGTGGAGGCATGGATGGATGATCGTTGGAAGCCGTTGATACAGGGTAAAGCTTCTCTGTGCGCAGTAGGCAGGGGTTTTTTTGTATTCAGTTTCTCGAGGACAGAGGACCGTGATCTAGTTTTCAGATCTTGACCCTATTTCATGGGGTCGAGAGGGTTGTTTCTAGCCCCCTGGACTCTTGACTTCAATCCCGGAGCTGAGATCACCGCAGCCCCTGTTTGGATTAGGCTGCCTCATCTTCCTTTGCATCTCTGGGGGAAAAGATCTCTGGAGGACATCGGGAATAAGCTTGGGCGTTTCCTGGACAGTGCGGAGCCGAAAGGGGATCAATTTACCTGCGCTCGTATTTGTGTTGAGGTTAACCTCGAGAAAGGCCTTCCGGAAGCCATTAAGCTCTCCCTGGGGGATTGGTGCCTTATCCAAGAGCTGGACTACGAACAGATTCCTTTAAAGTGCCTACGGTGCCATGCATATGGTCATTTCGCAAAAAGCTGCCCCAAAGCCTCTGAGGAGCCGGAACCAGTCAAAGAAGATGATTTTCAGCCAGTATCTAACCGACGAAGGCAGCCAAGGCGGAAGGATCCACTAACCCAGGCTCCGAAGGCCCCTCATTCGACAGAGGCAACTCTAGAAAATAAAAATAGTTTTGATGCGCTGAAGGAAGATGAAGCTCTAGATCCAGAAGCAACAACAGATAAGGAAAATCCGCCAGCAGACGAAAGCCTTCCGGATTCCACCCCCCCAGCTTCAGTAGCAGCGAGAGAAATACAGCCTTCAGATCCGGAACCCTCTGCCCCTGCAGGTCTGGCTGTTTCAGTCCCCTCTACAGTCTCTGTGGAAACTTCTGAAACTGAAGACAACTCAGTTCCGTCTCCACCCCTTACCCGAGGGTGAAGGACCAACAAAGCACGCAGAGAAAGGGAGGCGGCTTCCAACATTTATTTAGGCTCTCAGAAGAAGTTGGACCCCTTCTTTAAGGGGAAAATTCCATCTCCCTCGGTTTAATGCTTTGCTTCTGTCTTCTTCTGTGCTCACAGTTTGTAAGAATTTACTCATGTATGCATTTTTTGTTATTTTCTCGAATTAGCTCAAGAAGCAGATGGGATTGATCTCCCAAGACATTCACAAGAAGGTTGGCAGCACTGTTAGAGGTCACCAACCTTCTTCAGATTTGTACTTTCTGATTCTGGTTTGCCAGAAAGCTGCTTAATGCAACATAACCGTTCTTGTAAAAAAAAAAAAAAAACAATTTGCAAATAAAATAATCTAGTTTTATCAAACTCTGAACAATTACCAGCTACATGCATGTTCAAAAATATTTAATATTTATGTGTATTATTTAAAATTTATAATGTTCAAAAATTTATATGTAGTGGTAGTTATTTTTTGTATGATGTTGTTAACAATTTTATTAAAAAATTTGATGTTAGATTAATTTTTAGCTATTAAATTTTAAACAAAAAATGATTATGAATCCATTAATTTGCTTTAATATTTTGTTTAATTATGATTTTAAATATTGCAAATAAGTTTTTYTAAATTTTTTTGTCTTTRAAATATTTGCAAATTATCCTATTAAATTTTATATTATTTTAATTAAGTACTCTTTGAATTGGGATATGAATTTTTAAGAATTTTGATTTTGAATGGAAGAAAAATGAAGTTTAAATTTTTATAATTAAAAACATTTACAAACTAACATTAAATTATAAATGTTTACATTTATTAATGATTATGTGTAAGGATATATATTAAATATTGTAAAATGGATTCAAGTTCTTAATGGAAGTCTATTGAAACAAAATGCATTTACTTTATTTAAATTATCTAAACAATATGGACTAAGTTGTTCCTAACCCTTATCACATAATTAAACAATTATTATAAAAATTAGAAATGACACTCTTTTTGGGCCTTTTTTAATTTTAGGAAAATTAAATCAAAGAGGAAATTTTTTTGGAGTGAAAATACTTGATCCATCTCATTTAAAATTGAATTATTTGGGCGAAACACTAACATCAAGAGGATTGAATTCGGAGATTTCAATTCTTTTCAAAAACCATTTTTCATTTGCAAATTTTGGTATTAGTTGAAGGGAGAAATATTTTTCAAAGTATAAAATGAATAAAATACACACACACACACACAAATTGACAAATTCTTTCTATCCACCATCTTTTAGCAATTGTCCAAAGGCCCTATTTCAATATGGATCTCTCTCGTTATATATATAAACAAACTCTCATGAGATCCATAGTGAAATGGGGCCTTTGGACAATTGCTAAAACATCATGGGTAGAATGAATTTGTTTAATGCCCTTGATATATATATAAACAAACTCTCATGAGATCCATTGTGAAATAGGGTCTTGGAAAATTGCTAAAACATCTTGGGTAGAAAGAAGTTTTCTAATGCCCTTACTACATATTGTGGATAGAAAGAATTTGTCTAATGCCCTTAATGCACCCACATTAAATCACAATTTCAAAATATTTGTTACGATATTGACCTTCAAATAAAATTTTAAAGCAAACCAAGTAATTTATTACCTTTCCTAAACCAAATTGGGCAGTTGACCATCATCATCATCATCATCATATATATATATATATATAGAGAGAGAGAGAGAGAGAGAGAGAGACCGACCATTGTGTAGCAATTGACATCAAATAAATATGAGTAGGTCAAGCCCATAAATATGTAATTTAATATCGAAAGTGTAAAATTTATAAATTTTACTTTTAACCTACTATTCTTATGTCTTTCAATTAATATCCAAGTATCTTTAAAATATCTCATTTTTTTATATTTTGTACATGTGTTTTAGTGATATTTTATACATGTGTTTTAGTTCATATTTTTTATGATATTTATAGGTATTGTTTAATATGATCAAGGATCAATTTGGTGGATTATAATTGATTTGTAGAAAGGGATATATCAACTAGAAAATTTAGAAAAATTACTCTTAAAGTACGTTGATGTGAAATCTAGAAACTCCTCAATAATTGTTATGTCAATTAATTGAAAATTATTGACACTCTTCAAATATAGTTATTATTGATGATGTAATAGAAATTAGATTTTCTATAAATTATTCTCTCATACTATTATCTCTCATGGTTTATTGAGTCTAGAAAACATAGGAGACTAGATGTAAGTTTTAGAGAAATTTGTTGAAATGGTCACCCCTTAATCATGGAATCTACACCAAATTAATCCCTCTTCATTCTTAAAAAGAAATGTAAAAAAATTAAGAAGAGAATATTTGTCAAACACAAATATAAATTTATCTTAAAAGGAAATATACTACTAAACAAAATGAGTGAGAATATTTTCCCAACACATATTGAGTGTGTGTGCATGTGTAAATTAGATAATTTCACCAAGTTACATTTACCCATGAGAAATTATTCACAATGTCGATATACTTTGTTGTGGAAAAATTGAAAGATTCACCTACTTTATCATGGATATTAACTACATTATCCGCCTCACTATATACACTTTAAGATAAATATCACATCCTTAAAGTTTCCCATGCCTCTCACATAATTCAATTCCTAGAATTTGCAGTGATCACTCTTACAACTATTTCAATTCCATCGGCTCTCTTTCCCCTTCAACCTGCACAACCCAAAGAATGGGATCCCCTTCTCCACCACATAATCCCCTAGTCTATCCCACTAACCTTCTTGGGCTCTAGCACAGACGGGCAAGGAAATCTTTATGTTGAGGACTCTCGGGATTCCCACAATATTACTACATTACCTCAATGGAAAAAAAAATTCCTTGCAAACGGGCATAATTTTCACATAATTAATGGTAATAATTTCCCATAAATCTATTACAACCATTATATGGCATCTTAGACTCTTAGACAGCCTCTGGGAATAATGATTGACAAATCTCTTCACAAAAACAAAAGATTGTGGGTTAATATATTTTCATGCTAACAACTAGCCATGTGTCTTCATAAGAAGCTCATGTATCTCACTTCCCCCACTAACTCCAAGGTTGATATGACTTAGGATAATATAAAACAAACGACTTAAGCTTAGGATTAAATTAATATTATTTTACTTTTGGCCCCCTTGAGCCCCCTAGCCCCTCTTTCTTTCATCTCTTTTGGAATCATAGTCCCCCTTGTTTTTCATCATTCTCTATCTGTAGCTTGTGATGTATATTTTTATTATTATTCAATGTACATTTATATATTACATCATTTGGTCTTCATTCCTTCATCGTATACACATATGTACATTAATAATCCATCTAGATTAAAATTGGGGTGTTACATTCCCCTCCCCCTAGATTTTGCATCATCATCGGTGCACATCACCATTATATACAATAATTTTTACATCAAAAATTCAAAACAAATGCGAGTATGCCTCCCATGTTGCATCCTCTAACACCCATGTGACTTATTCAAGGTTGTAGTAGGTCCACTAGATATTTACCTACTCTATGAATATATTTCAGGGCATTGGTACCTTCTTGTCTAGTATATGCACCGACTACACATGCAAGTCTCATTTAGGCTCCACCTGAATCAAAATCCAGTTAATAACATAGTTAGGGTCATGCACATATTTTTTCGATAATGACACATGAAATACATTATGGACTTTCATGGAAGCAGGTAATGCAAGCATGTATGCAACTAGCCCTATTCTATCCAATATCTCAATTGGATCACAATTATATATGGTTGCTAACTTAATGCAACTTCCTAACTTTGAAGAGCTCTTCTTTGGCTTCACTTTCAAAAATATCTGTTCCCCAATTTCAAATTCTCTTGGTGTCCTACATTTATCTACATAACTCTTATACATGTCATGTGTCTATATTTAAATTCTATTTAATCTTGACCATTTTCTCTTCCATTCCCTTAAGCAACTATGGTCCAAGTATTACTCTATCTGTTGGATTCTCCCAACTAACTGAAGTATTGCATCTTCTCCCATATAAAGCTTCAGATATACTCATTTTTAATGAAGTTTAATAACCATTGTCATCTGCAAATTCAATCAAATACAAATAATATTCCCATTTGGATCACTTATCCATCATATGCATTATATATTAGCATGTCTTAATCACTTGATTGACTCTCTATGTTTTTCCATCTATTTGTGAACGGTAGGTTGTACTAAAATTCATATTTGTACCAAACCCCTTGAATAATATTGTTGGGACTTCATTTTGTCATGTTTTAATGCATGTTCTAATCATTTAATT
>SNQJ01S0003692.1:84447-112540 GCA_010110895.2 Picea sitchensis | reverse complement strand
ATGTTTCAGATCATACACATCATGTGGTTATACAATGGTCATATAGTCAACATGCATCAGTTCTACATAGTCCTCTTTCAACTTGTAGTAATTTCTTTTAGAAGCATGTGATAAAAGAGTTTGCATGAGGACATGCAAACCAATAGGCATGGGGGAGAGAGAGAGAGAGAGAGAGAGAGAGAGAGAAGGAATCCCAGCAGATCAATATTCATCAACTCCCTCCTAGATCTCTAATAGCTCTCAGTTTCAACTAGCATGTACTTTGATCCATCCTCCACTTCATAGCCTGCAACGTACATTAAAGTAAAGGTAAACTTGAGGTAAAACTGGGCCAATTATCTCTAAATTTATAATCAGTCAAGTACCTTCAGCTTTGCAGTGATCTAGTTCTTCAAATTTTGTGTTGGTCCGGTACTAAAACTCTCACCAAGCACTAGTGACGGATTCTGGTAAAATTGACTCAATCCTTGGTATTTTCATGAACTAGTATCAAATATCACAAGTTAGTAAGGTATGTGCTATCATTCTAATTTTTACTAGCAAGAATTGTATCGATTATGCATTAAGTTCATATTACAAAGCACACATCTTATTTGATTATGTCATGTCATCATGATAGTCACTTGATCGTTGCACTCTTGGTTAATAAATGCTCTTATGAATGGTCACTTACACTTTGCTCAACAAGAATTCTTTCATTGTATACTTGTTTTGGTACTCCATTCCCGATCCTTCGTTTGTACCAAACCCCGGTTGAATATTAGGTTGCCTTTAGACCTGCAATTAAGTAGGCATGGAAGTTGACCAACATGAACTGGTGTTTCAAGTCTATTTTGAAGTATGGATTGACAGTTTTGCATGAGGGCATGCAATAGTTTAGGCATGGGAGAATGTTGGGACTTCATTTTGTCATGTTTTAATGCATGTTCTAATCATTTAATTCGATCAATTGGCCTCGTTACATACCTGGTTTTCCCGTACTTGGTGTAAAAGTGTAACCTAAGAAGAGCCCATGAGGTAGTTCAATACTTATGCATATTTTGTACATTCTTATTAGTGAAAATGTGTTAATTTATTAAAAAGAGATCTTCTGATGGTGTGATTTGAATAAACAGGTTGGGTGACTAGGTAGCCTTGATCGTTGACATTTCCTGTCATCCGGTACTAGAGTAAAAGTCAAATTTTGAAGTCTTCTAGAAGAAAATCGGGGACATGGGTTTTATCGGGAACGTCGTCGACATGCGGACAAGTCAGTCAGAATTCACTCATCTCACACGTGTGGACTTCCAGCTCAGGAGAAATATTTCGAAAAATAGAAAAATCTCAAACTGCCAACTTGCGCCTCGATTTTTGTGCACATGGAAGCGAATCGGAAGATTCTAAAACATGGGTTTTTCTTTCAGCATGGCCAATTAGGTCTCCAATTAGCCGTTTTCGAAAATTCGCTACGGTTACAGAGTTATGGAAGGTGCTTTGGAGTCGATTAATAAAATAACACAGTTTTCCTGTTATAGTCCGGTACCAACGTGACTGTCTAATTCCAATACCAACATCACTGTCTGATTCTGGTACCTCCGCCTGTGAAGATCTGGTGGTTGATTAAATCTCTAGATGCTAATGGTATTGAGAATATTGTTGAATGGAAGTAACCTAGTTTAGCAAAGCAATCAAGTAACCATCAGATTTGATTACCATGTAATTAATGATCTCTTCCTTGTAAATCACGACCTGAACTCTATAAGAACATGGTCATGGCAAGGGAGAGAAGAGTAGGAGAGTTAGCATATTATCAATATGTAAGCAGCGTATGATAGTACAGAACATATTTTCTGAGTGAAGATTAATGGAATGTCATTTTATCTCCATATTCTGATTATCTATGATTAAGAATGAGTTGAGTTGTTAAAAAGAGTTTTGATTTTATGTTTTGAAGTGTGAGTGAGAGTAATGTGTGTGTTAAAAGTAAGCTTCATGTAGACTTCAGCAGCTGACCTGTTGAAGCGGCAAGGGCCCACCGCCCAACAAAGGTCAGCCTCTTCGTAGATTAGCATTAGTGTTTGTTTTCAGTAGTATAAACATTGAATTAGATAAATCTTTAACTCTGTTAGATGATAGCAGTACAGCTTAGATTAAGATTTCCATTCGATAATTATTTAGATATCTTTGATTGCTATGTTTTTGCATATACTCTATTTATGTTCTCATGAGTTTGATTTCCTTGATTGATCATAGTTGTCGGCAGCAATAGTCAAAACTAATTGGGTAAGAACTAGTGAAGTTCATTGGGAACCACAGAAAAACCAACATATTGACTATTGAACTACCCATGCTATGTTGATTGATGTGTGATTTCCTTTCAGAAAGTGTGGATTGCATAGTGAGTTCTCTGGGTCAGACATCAGAGTTGATCTATCAAACCAATTCCATCTCATACTTGCATGTGTCATAATGGACTAGATAGCCTCTCTGAGAAGGACAACCAAAGTGCATTGTAGATTTCTATTTTGATTTGTTTCCAGCATACATAATCTAGTTTGATTCTATACTCATGACATTAGGAATTACCTTTCTTACTGGTGTCTTGTAACTCTGTTGATTACGAATCTCGGATTGATAATTAATGAGTGCATTATACTAAACATATAATCAACACAACAAATATCTTCCAAAATTTTGAAGTAAACTTTGAATCTCTTTCTAACATAATTTCCTTATGTACTCCAAGAAACCTAACATTCTCTTTCATATAACTTTTTGCAATATTTGTTTCCTTATGACTCAATATAACTAGAATAAAGTGAGAAGCTTTTGTTAATTTATCCATCACTACCATTGTTAAGTCATGTTGTCTTGTTGTCCTTGAAAACTTAATAATAAAATCAATGGTTATTGCTTCTCATGTCCACTTTAGAATTCACAATGGATATAACAAACTTTATGAATGTCTAAGTCTAGCGTTTACCCTTTGGCATTCCATACATCCGGCTATGTAATCAGCAACACCATTTCAATATTCTTGGCCAAAATTATTGACCTCTTACTTTTGTAATTGTCCTATGGTAACCAAAATGTCCAGCATATGAAACACTCTACATTTCTTTTAATATCAACTTCTTTAATTCATGAGAATTAGGAACATACTCTTTATTTTTGTGCATAAGTATTTCATCTTCTTCCAACTTATATCCTTCATATTTGTGTTGCACATTTTCTTGTTGCAATCCTTCTTTTAACTGTAGGTAATGTTGATCTAAAATAACAGTGGCTAAAATTATGTTTTTTAATAGAATTTGTGCATGTTAATGGTTGTAGCATACATTGCATGTACTCTTTTGTTGAATGCATCAACATTCTTGTTCTATTTTTCTCTAATATGTTTAATATCAAAGTCATATTCACTAATAATTTTCAATGATTTTGTTTGCCTAGAATTTAAAGTTTGTGGCTCGAATAAATATCTTAGACCACTGTGGTCTATCATCAACTCATTTTTTTCCCGTTAAGTGATGTCTCCACAATTTCAATGCATGAACTATGGTAGCATGCTTCAGGTTATGTGTTGCATAATTATTCTCATGCTCTTTAAGCTTCCCAAACTCATAACAAACCACATGTCCATTATGAGTAATGACTCCACCGAGTCCCTTTTTGCAAGAATCCATACATAACACAAAATCTTCATTTGGATTAACAATATTCAAAATGGATTTACTAATAAGCAATTCCTTTAATAGTTAGAAGCCTTCTTCACACTTTGGTGTCCATTCAAATTCAATTCCCTTCTTCTATAAATATGTAATGGGGTAAAGTTTAGTTAAGGACTCCCACATCTCATAGGCATTGGCTTTACGTGTCACATGTGTAATCACATGGTGTTTTATGGCATCAAGGATTATTCTTTTAGCCTTGATATTATTCTTGGTGTAAGTGATCAAAAGAGTAGCATCGGTAGGAACCGTCACATGATTTGTTTGTGTGTTGTTCACAATGTCCCATAACTCACACTCTTGCAGAAGCAACACTATCATCTCCTTCCATGGGTTGAAATTTGCAGCACCATCCAATCTATCCTCAACCCTCAAACCAGTGGCCATTAACCTTCACAAATGATATCCAAGTCAAAATATATGTCCTAGTGAATTACTTCTCTCCTTCAACAAAATATATGTCCTAGTGAATTACTTCTCTCCTTCAACAAAATATATGTTTATGTTTGTTGATATATTCCCCTTTCTCAATTCATTTGCAAGTCTGATACCATGTAAAAAAATTCTCAAACCCCAACCATGTTTCAAGTCCCAATAATTTCTGTTGTTTAATGTCCGACCCACATTTGATTCCTTGTTGTAAATTATATTAGCATAAACATAAAATTATAACTAGAAACACAAGAGTCTTTTTATAGAAAATTGAACCGAAACTAAATGCACAAACCCAGAAAATTAAACACGGAGATATTTGGTCAAATCGACCGTGGAAAAACCCGCAAGGGGAAAACCAATGAGAGAGTGGAGTTTTTATTATTTCAAAGCTCAGAGAAATTGTTTTGTATAGTAGAATGCAACAACATTAATTTCATACCTATCTCGACTTTTGTGCCAACTGACACAGTCTTGAAAATTGTGCCCAAACAACTCCTCGATTTTTGTGCCCATAAATCTGTACATTGTATGACTGCTACAACATTAAATGTTGTACATTATGTCTCAAAAACCGTGCCTACTAGTATGCAATAAATGCCCAAAAAATCGTGAGTGTTGGTTCCCTCGATTTCTTTGCCAAATCTGCCTTGGAAATCGTGCAACAAACTCCCTCGATTTATGTGCCCACTCTCAGTTGTATGGCCGGCTCCAATCCGTACAGTACATCCTTATCTAATGTTGTAATTCACTCCTCGATTTGTATGTCATCACTTTTCCTTGGAATTCATGCCCTACCTACAAATTTGTCTCCTCGCTCTCTCTCTCTCTCTCTCTCTCTCTCCAAATGCTCATGAAGAATGAGTTCAATGGGGTGGCTCAATCCCTAGATAGTCTTTTGATATTCCCAATGAAAATTCACTTGATATAAAGGTTGATATTTGATATTGGGCCATCAAGATCAATGGTGGTGATTAATGTATCTTTAGTCACCCTTTTCATGAAATATTCTCAAAGTCACTTTTAACTTTATATCTCATAAAGTTAATGTACTAGGGACCACTTTGGACACTTTCCCACATACTAGGTGCCTAGGCTATTTGAGAAACACTTTTCCAAGGTACATTATTTAACACTCCCTCTTACTAAGGAAAGTGTTCCTCAGCACTTCCAGCTTATCTATGAAGGGTACAAACTTACCTCTTCTCAAATCCTTAGTGAGGATGTTTGCTACCTGCTCATCGGTGGATATGAACAGAAGCTCAATTGCCCCTCTCTGAACATAGTATCGGATGAAATGATATCTAATCTCAATGTGTTTAGACCTGTCATGAAAAACTGGATTCTCATAGAGTTTTATGCAAATCTGATTGTCACAGTAAATCATTGTGTGTCTCAACTGCATACCAAATATCCCAACCAACAACTTGTGAAACCATATGGCCTTACAACTAGCCTAAATAGTTGCCATGTACTCAACCTCAGTATAACTCAATACCACTGACTTTTTCTTCCAACTCAACCAAGACACAACTCTTGAGCCCAATCCAAAACAGCACCATGAAGTACTCTTCTTGTCAACAATACACCCTTCCCAATCTAAGTCTGTATAGCCTATCAATATTACTCCATCCCCTCTCACATAGTCCAAGCCATAATCCATCGTACCCTGTAGATACCTAAGCACATGTTTTGTTGCAACCCAATGCACTCTCTTAGCCTCCACCATAAACGGACTGAGAGTGTTGATAGAAAAACAAATATTTGATCTGGTGTTGACCAAATACATCAAAGAGCCTATCAATTGACGATAGATCGTCGAATCAACCAACTCAAACTCTAAATCATTAAGCTTATTCCAATTGGTAACCATGGGTGTGGACATGGGCCTACAATCCTCCATCTAAAATCTCTTCAGAATGTCAACAACATACTTTCCATGTCCCAGAAAAATATGTCTTGGCTCCTGCCAAACCTCCAATACCAAGAAATAATGCATCGGTCCAATGTATTTCATCTCAAACTCGGAAGCAAGACTTTGCTTGCAACCATCTATGAGTCTATCTGCCCATGTAATGAAAATATCATCAACATATAGCACAAGAATAAGAGGATCTTCACCAACCACAGTGTAGTAAAGGTTGGGATCCACCTCACTCTTCTTGAAATCCATCTATTGCAAGTATGTATCAATCCTCGAATACCAAGCTCTGGGAGCTTTCTTCAGACCATACAACGCCTTTTTCAATCTATGCACATGAGACTCTCTCCCATGCACCTCAAATCCCTGTGGTTTCTCAATTTACACCTCCTCGTGTATGATACCATTCAGAAATGACATCTTTACATCCATCTAATGGATCTTCCAACCCATATATGTTGCAATGGAGATCACTGCCCTGATCAAAGTGTATCTAGCAACCAGAGAAAATGTCTCATTATAATCGACTCTCTCTACCTGTGAGAACCCTCAAGCCACAAACCAAGCCTTGTACTTCTCGATGCTACCATCTGCAATATGCTTGATTTTATAGAGCCACCTGGAAGTCACCACTGACTTCCCCTCGTGTCTCGAAACAACCTCCCACGCATCATTCTTCATGATGGAATTGTACGTTTCCACCATGGCATCCTTCCAGACCTGCTAATTTGATACCTCCTCAAAATTGGAAGGGTCAAACTCATTGATGTTGCTCACCATAGCTAAATAGCTACAAAATCTCTCTAGAGGTTTACTCTCCCTGATAGTATTCCTGGGATTCCCCACAGATCCCTGAGCTTCCTTCAAAGTGTCTTGAAGCCATTTTGGCTTCCTCTTCTCTGAAGTAGCATCCTATGTAGGGGACTCCTCCTCCTCGATCCCATCACCCAAATACTGAGTATCTGAAGAAAATGATCATGTTGTCGTCTGAGAACAGGTAGACTAGGAAAATGAACTAGTAATCTGAGGACTAATGATCTATGACCCTATCACCTATGAACTATTTGTCCCTAAAACTAGTGGTCCTGAACTCTGTGACATTGTACTCTATGGTGAACTCACCTGAAGCTGAGGATCTTGTTGCTCTCCCTTCTCAACGTCTCGTGACCTCCTAAAGGCTTTATCCTCCTCAAATCTCATATCTTGTCTCGCAATTGTCTTCCTCAAGGAGGGAATGCATATGAGGAAAGAATTTGAGGTCTCTCTATACCCAACAAAAATACCCAAAGATCATGAAGTGCCCAACCTCGATCTTCTTTCCAGAGAAAGCCTCCTCAGGAGTCTTGTTCCCCAATACTCTATGTGAACTCTTGTTTTGCATATAAACTGCATCGTTGCATGCATTAGCCCAAAGAAAGAGTGCTAGCCATTGATCATGTAGCATGGCTCTCATAGCCCCAACTGTGGCCATGTTCTTCCTTTCGGTAACCCCATTCTGTTGAGGGTTGTAAGGAACTGTCAATTCTCTGGTAATTCCTTCTCTAAATAAAAATCATTGAAGTCATTGGAGGTAGACTCACCCCCATTGTACGACCTCAACACCTTGATTTTCTTCCCTTTTTGGTTCTTCATAAGAGCTTTGAACTCTAGGAACCACTTGAAGACTTGTCCTTTGGTCTTCATGAAGAAAATCCAAGACTTCCTAGAGAAGTCATGAATAAAAGTAACACAATACTCATATCCATTCAAAGATACAAAAGACATAGGACCACATACATCAGAATGTATCAAATCAAGAATGCATGCTACTTTGTTGTCACTACTTGGAAAACAAGTCTTGGTATAATTCTCTAGTGCACACCCCTTGCACACCTCCTGGTGCTCTGTATTAAAATCTGGTACCTCGGTAACAATCTCTCTCAATATCCTCAAATCCCCATGATGAAAATGGGTCATCCTCCTATGACATAGCTCACATAGGTCACTATTGTTGGTACTGTGTAACAATGCTCTAGCTGGATGAAACATAAGCTTGTACAGCTTCCCATGTCGAATCCCAATCACTTTGGCCGAAGTGATATTGGATCCATTAGGATACATGAGCACTTGTCCATCATGGAACACCAACTCATATCCCTTGTCCTCAATGGTAGAAACCAAAATCAAGTTCTTTTTCAAACCTGGAACATATAAGACATCTCTCACCAATAAGGGAGGTTGAGACTCCCTCTGAAAAGATATTGTCCCACTACCAACTGCCTTGACCATAGATTCATCTCCAAACACCACCTCAAGATCCTCAAGATCCTCAATCTCTATAAGATCTAAAAAAATTTCACGAACACTTGTCATATGGTGGGAGGCTCCGCTATCAATATACCACACATTGGTAGATGTTGCACTAGAGGAAAGAAAAACCAATAAATAAAACGCCATCTCGAACCTAGTGGGAAACTCCTCCACATCTGTTGAAGTTGCAATCTGCTTCTTCTTATTATTATTATTAGGACACTAACCTGCATAGTGCCCCATATTGTGACATGCAAATCACTTGACTTTGCTCGTGTCCTTTTTCCCTTCACCCTTTGACTTGTTCCCACCCTTGGAACCCTTCTTGGACTTCTTCTTTCTCTTTGTAGCAAAAGCCACATTCTCCTCATAATTACCATTGGATGAACTCCCCTGCACATATCCTCTTTGAGTTTCCTCCTATATAAAATCATCCCAAATACGATCCCACTTGGGAAGATTTTCTCTTGCAACAATTCCCTCAACAAAGACAACCCATTGCTTGGTCACACCATTCAAAGCAGTCCTCACAAGTTCATTTTCAGCAATAACCTCCCCAACAACATTGATTTCATCTCTAACCTTAGTTGTCTTGGTAAGATATGTGGCAACATTTTCAATCTTGGTCATTTTTATGCCTTTGAGTTTTTCTCTCAATACCGTTTTCCGGTTTTCATTGGAACTTTAGTAAAGTTTAGTTAAGGACTCCCACATCTCATAGGCATTGGCTTTACCTACCACATGTGGAATCACATAGTTTTTTATGGCATCAAGGATGATTATTTTAGCCTCAATATTCTTCTTGGTGTAAGCGGTCAAAAGAGTAACATTTGTAGACATCGTCACACGTTTTGTTTGTGTGTTGTTCACAATGTCTCATAACTCACACTCCTGCAGAAGCAACACTATCCTCTCCTTCCATGGGTTGAAATTTGCAGCCCCATCCAATCTGTCCTCAACCCTCAAACCAGTGGTCATTGACCTTCACAACTGATATCCAAGTCCAAATCTTTGTCCTGGTGAAATACTTATCTCCCTCAACAAAATATATGTTTTTATTTGCTAATATATTCCCCTTCTCGGTTATTTTGTAACTCTGATACCATATTAAAAAAATCTCAAACCCCAACCCGGTTTCAAGTCTCAATAATTTTCGTTGTTCTATGCCCAACCCACATTTGATTCTCTGTTGTAAATGATATTAACATAAATAAAAAATTATAACTGGAAACACAAGACTCTTTTTACAACAAACTGAATTGAAAATAAATGCACAAACCCAGAAAATTAAACACATTTTTTGTCAAATCAACCCTGGAAAAACCCAAAGGGGAAAAGAAGTGAGAGAGGAGAGTTTTTATTATTTCAGAGCTCAGAGAAATTATTTTGTATAGCATAATGCAACAACATTAATTTCATACTTTTCTCGACTTATGTGAACCCACACAATCTTGAAAACTATGCCCAAACAACTCCTCGATTTTTGTGTCTGAAAATATGTACACTATAGGACTACTACAGCATTAAATGTTGTGCAATGTACCTCAAAAATTGTGCTTGTTGGTCTGCAATAAATGCTCAAAAAATCATGCATGTTGGTTATTTCTCTACCAAACTCACCTTGGAAATCGTGCAAGAAACTCCCTCGATTTATGTGCCCACTCTCAATTATATGAATTGCTCCAATCCTTACAGTACAACATGCTCTATTGTTGTACTTCACTCCTCGATTTGTGTGCCATCACTTTGCCTTGGAATTCGTGCCCTAGATGCAAATTTGCCTCCTCTTTCTCCTTTCTCTGCTCTCTCTCTCTCGTACTCTCCAAATGCTCATGAAGAAAGATTTCAATCGGGTGTCTCAATCCCTAGATAGACTTTTGATATTCCCAATGAAAAGTCACTTGATCTAATGGCTAAAATGTGATCTTGGGCCATCAATATCAACGGTGGTGATTGAATGTCTCTTTAGTCACCATTTTCATGAAATATTCTCAAGGTCACTTTTAACTTGATATCTCATAAAGTTAATGCACTAGGGACCACTTTGGACACTTTCCCACATACTAGAGGCGCCTAGGCTATGTGAGAAACACTTGTCCAATGTACATTTTATAACAAAATTGACCTTACAATTGAAAAATGATACTGCTACTGTCACTAGTTCTACTTTTTTAAGTTAAAATTATGACTTGATTGAAACCATGATCTTGATAATTATACCATCACAATTAAAAAACTTAAAATCAACCCCTAAATCATTACTTAAAAATTTATTTATTAAATTATTTTATTTTATTTTAAATTTTATATTAAAAATAAATAAATTGGAAAGTAAAAAAAAACAAAAACAAAAAAAATGTTTTTAAATGAAAAAACACACACCCTTCTTAAAAAAAAATCATAGCTAAAATTTANAAAAAAAAAAAAAAATACAATAAAATAAAAATACAAAATAAATTAAGGGAAAAAAGACAATTGTATGAAAAAAAATAATTAAAAAAACATTTAAAAGCAAAAATGACGTTGGGATATAAAAAAATTAAAAATTAAAAACTTATATATAAAATAAATAAATAAATAAAATTATTTTAAAAACAATTAAGAAAAACATTTTAAAATAAAAATGACGTTTGGGGTGGGGGGTGTCGGGGTGATTCTCAAAAGCGTCCTCCCCTCTCTTTCCACCCACGCACCCAATGGTTACCCATTCACGCCAACCCATGGCCCGTCGCCCCCTCGCCGCCACCCGCGGACCATCCCAACAGCGACGGGTTGACCCGCAACAGCGCCACCTTTTAATTAAATTCTTTATTTATCTTTGTTGTAGCATTGATTCTACAAGAATGTGCATACAAATGAAACTATTAGAAACCCCTCATTTCCAAATCTGTAATAATTTATTCAAACTGTTAAAAAATATATCTATTGTCATTTTTATTTTTATTTTGTTAATCAATGTAATTTTTTTTTCAACAGAACATACATTAAATTTTCTAGATATTTCTCCTCATTTTGAAGATGGTACAAGAGGTAAATCGATCAATTGTATTTTTGGCATCTTAACCCAGCAAGACATCGAGTGAAGCTCAATAATATCTACAAAGGGAGCCAACTCAAGAACTTGACTTCGTAATCTCATGCTTATAATTCACAACACTCAACCACTAGAGCTAACACATTGGGTTGATAATTAACGCTACATGTCCTTCTCAATTTTTGAAGAACCCTGAAGCACATATCCAAATTCTAAATCTTCATACATATTGTCCTTTGAACTATATTTCAAGTGATTATACACATGCTTCAATCTGGGCTTAGAGTTAGATGTTATAGTTCTCGGAAATTGCCACTTTTGCTCATTTTTTGCACTTTTCTTACTCGTACAATTAGAGTTGAAGACCAACTTCTAGCACACCTGTAGAAGAAAATCTACTGAGAACCAAGAAAAAATTTATATCGGATGTAGATAATATTCCTGATTGTGAGTATTCAACAACTTCTAGATTAGTGAATTGATTCTCTAGTCAATTTCTATATTTATATGAAATTGTCAACTTTGTCTTTTTTACACATTCACCAGAGACACAATTATCAACTTAACAAGAACTCTCTAGAGTTCTTGTTTTTTTAGAGATTGCATTTAGTGGTTATTTTCACCCTCGAATTAAAAAGTAACGTTATCAATAACATCCTTTTTGGGAATTGTTAAAATTTCAACTTGTTTGAAATTGTGGCATTAACAACCGATACCATTATAGACAAAAACCTTAAAGTTGATCCTCGAAACGAACAATGACACTACCAATAATGTATGTTTGTTTTTTAGGTTAAAATTATGATTTAATTGTAATTGTAGCATTGGTAACCAGTACCATCACATATAAAAAAAACTCAAAATTGACTCTTAAATTGTTACTTGAAAAATTATTTATTAATAATAATAAAATCAATTTACATTAAAAAATAAATAAATTGAAAAAAAAAACTTTACAACCAATATCATTAAAAAAGCACATTCGTATTCCAAATTGATTAAAAAAACCACAACAAAAAAAATTAAAAAGCATACATGTAAGCCCTGGGGCGCCAAGCCTGCGCTCGCACTTCCACCACAGATCGAAACGAAGAAAATCGGGTAGGCGGTATGTTCGGTGCATTTAAAGAAACAAAGTCTTCATATATGGGGAGAGTTGGGGTTCCTTTGACGTGTGATGCGCCAAGGGAAAACTCCACCCAAGTTGCCTTGCAACACAAATTAGACAACCGATGGTTTGACGAAGGGTTGAGGGAAAGACTTGGACACTCCAATAAACGTATGAATCAACTAAGGCATGGGGGCATACTTAGGAAAGTTGGATCTACTCACCTAAGGGGCGTGCACACCCAAAACGATGAGTCAGTTAGACAGATGAGGGTGTCGACCAAGAGTTCGATGGATCAACCAGACAACGGAACGAGGCGTTCGATGGATTGGTTGGGCAAGCCACATGAACGTGCCCACATGAGGAGTCAGCGCAACCTTGCGAAGGGGCACGACTTGGTGAACCGATAGGTCAGCGAACCCATGGGAAAAGAGACGCGACAGATGACTACGATCAACACCTATAAAGGCACAAGGGCACACAACCAAGAGAAACAACTTGGAAGCAAGAAAGAAGAGCTTTGTGATTTTGAGGTAGGCTGAGAGGAGGAGGGGTGAGTTCCCTCAAGGAACCAAGTCACTCCACATCGGAGGACTTGTGTGGCCTTGAGGTGGATTCAATGGACAAAGTTGGGTGAGCTTCTTTTGGGCCGATTTTGGGGAAGTCTAGAAACGTAGGTCTGTTGGAGGCATGTATGAGGCAAAACCGAAATATGTGAAGTCTGCGGAAATGAAGAGACAACACATCTATGGTTGAGGGCACATGTGAAGTGCACCGCAAGAGGATGCAGAGAAGGTTGCCACAGAGAGTCTTGGTGTGATGAATATGTGTATTAGTGTCTAGGTGAAGTGAGGCGAGTTGTGTGACTCTACCGAAGTTGTAAACTAAGCAGGTAGTGTTCATATTTTAACTATTTTGCAATAACAAAAACTTAGCCGGGTGTTAGGCATTGTTTGTGCCACCTGCATTGTTTCTATGTGTGTCTTTCGTTTGTTTCATTGTCGTTCTCTTGGCTTCTCATGTTCATGGATGTATGCTTAAATATGACTAGGTGTTGAAGTTGTTAACAAATGTCTAAGTATACAATAGTTGCACTGGAGTATGAGTGTGACTCGTCGATAGCCTAGAATGGAGTATGAGTATGCTCTAGGAGAAGAGGCATAGTTCGAACAAATTATCCTTGGTGTTCCAAGCGGCCAAGTGAGAAACGTTGTGGCGTCGCACGCCCTCTAGTGGTGCACGATCGCAAGATTTGGCTAGGCGTAGTGTGGAGACGTGACATATGGTATCAGCGTTGATTCATTACAGATTTTGGAGAAGGGTTGGGGAACTCTTCACCACTATTTCGACGATAGATGGTATCATAGCTTGTTTGTTGTGAAGGCAGTTCAGTGGGAACATTCGCAGACTTGGTGAACGGTTCATTGCAATGAACTTGTTCATCACAGACTTTGCATCAAACTTACGACAGAGGTTTGGTTGACAGTGTGGTGGAAGGATGCTCTGGGCGCACACCTTGTATAGACCGAGAGCAGAGTTTGTAGTGAAACGAAGCACTTAGATAGGGTGGGTGATTGTAGAACTCATCGAAGAGTTCATCGTAGAACTTGTCACAAAGTTGATCGCAAAGGCAATTTGAGCACAGATTTGGTGAAGGCTCGATAAGATGGACCGACCATTCGCAGAGACAGTTTAGTCGCAGACTTGGTTGGTTTGATGTGTGACGCAAGTCAATGTCAGACCTATTGTGCACACCTTCAGAGGCGAGGCGCAGATTTCGTTGGGAGAACCGAGCACTTGGGAAAGGCAGATGAACGCAAGATTTATTACATGACTTGTCTCAGAGCAAACTGCAGAAGTGAAACACAAAGGGTGATCACATAAGTGATTGTGAATGGAAGCAGTTATGGGTTGTAGCAAGGTGAAGCACTTGGGTGTGTTGGACAACCTGGGGCAACCTAGAGTAGCTCTGCAACAAGCAATTGGTTGGGCATGTTTCCATGATGACGTCTACATGTCGTGCATCGCTAAGAATAGCAATTGAGTTGAGTTGGGTTGTTGGACAAGTGGGTTGACCGCAGCCTTCAAACGAGGTGACTCTGCAAAGTTACCACTGTCAGTTAGCGGCAGTATGACTTGACAATCAGGTAATGGATGCATGGTTCCTTGAAGTGGAAACAGTGAAGGTGCAGAGATGGCAAGATATTGGACATGAATTTGACTAGTTGCATGTGAAGTTTGGTACTTAGACGATTTTTTGAAGTGGACGGATGGACTCAGCGTTGTACGGTGATTGAGGGGAGTTCATGCAGAGAGTCAGTTGCTTGGGAAGGTACAAGCCCAGGACAACAAACTTTAACCATGGTTGCAACAAATGATGCCTTTGGAAAGGTACGGTTGGTTTCGAGCTCTTGCATTTCCTAAGTGTTGCAGTGAGTTCTTTGAAGGGAAGTCAGATGACTTGGTGGTTCAAGTGCAAGCCGTTTTTGCAGTGAGAACCGACAAACTTGAGGGTGACTCAAGTGGTGTGAATTCAAATACGTCTTGTAGCAGTTTGGGACGCCTTGGTTGAGCGAATGTGCAGAGAGCTTGGGGAAACCTGCTTGGAGAATCCTATGGTGGACTTAGGCAGATTTAGATGCAGTCATGGACGTGGAGAAAGTTGTCTAACTCTTTGATGAGGCGCGATGATGGGTCACTATGGTGAAGTAGGCAGTGAAGTTTGTATGTACCGAGTTTGAAGAGGATGGATGAGGTGCCCTGGCGTTTGGTACCTTAGCTAGATTCGTAGGGTTATGCAATAACTTGACAGTCGTGACAACAATGTCGAAGTTTCAATGCTTGCAGGAGATGCAAGGCAATTTTGTACTTGAGATGGATGGATTCAGTAGAGAAGTCGACCAAGAATTGTTGGCAATGGACCTGAATGGACAAAACGCAGACCTATTGACTTAGGTGGTGTTCGCTCGCCTTTGGTATGGGACATTGGATGAGGCAGAGCGCTCCTTGGTGACTTGCGGATGATTGTGTGATGACTCAGAGATCCAGAGGGGATCATTGGTTGAGGTTGGCAAAGTATTGGTTCGAGCATGCCTAAGGCATGGAAGTTCTTTGAGGTGACTCACTCTACTTGGAGTGCTTTGAACAGTTTGTTGGGAGGTTTGAGTGAGGGCCTATTCGCCACACTCATCACAGATGTTTAGTTGCAAAGAGGGAACTTGATAGAAAGGAGGTGAGTTGAGGACTTGCCTTCGTTCGGAGGATTGTGTGGGAAAGCAGATTGCAGCGTGAAGAGACTACTTGGATATGGGTGTTTCTCTTGCTTTGGGCAGCATGGTTGAGGGTGAAGCCTAACCATTCCAAGGCATAGAGAGGCAGACGCAGTAGCATGACTAGGTGATGAAGTAGTGAGACAAAGGAAGTCTCAACGTGCAATTCTTGGGGCAGATTGGCCAATTGTGCCATGAGGTGAACAATGGATTCAAATTGTCATGAATGACTTCATAGTGCAGCGAGGTGAGGGGTGACCTTTCCTTGGTTTGAGATCATTGCGCAGATGGATCGAATTGCAGAAGGAAGTCAAAGTACGAACGAGCCAATAGGTTTGAAGTGCAGCTCTTAGACATTATGGAGGATCTCCTTGACGAAGATCAGATGATGGTAGCATAAGTGAAGCAAGGATGGACACTTGCCTTAGTCTTTGGAGTTGGACGGAGTGACAGAGATGCACATAGAAAAGACTAAGTTCGGGCATGGAAATGCACATTTCAAGAACTGAACGTGACGATTGGACTAGCTACCCAACCAATGTAGGACTTGAGGCATGCAATGTGCGGAGACATAGCAGAGTTAGTTGAGGTATGGATGCAGCAACGAGTTCATAGAAGTTAAACACTTAGAGCATTTTTAGGTTTTGGTTGCAGCAGCAGCAGCAATAGCAGCGAGACGGAGAGTGATCGTTACAACGGAGTAGTTGCAGCTTAGACCTTATGGACAGAGTTGGGGAAGATAAGTCTTTCCATCGTACCGGATAGTTTGGTTGCACACAACTTTGGGCAAGGCAGTGTGGATAGTTGCACAGGTTGCGGATGATTGTAGTGCAATTTGGAAACTTGGGGTTTCCACTTTGGTAGAATTTGGGGTTTCCAATTGGCATGAAACTTGGGGTTTCTAACAAACTTAGTTGCAATGGGAGCACGAGTTAGGAAAAGGCTTGGAGATCGCAGATTTTGTGAATGTTGTTGATGACGACAATGGCTTGAGGTGGGGAAGGATGTAAGGCCTGGGACACCAAGCTCGTGCGCACAATTCCACCACAGACTGAAACGAAGGAAATTGGGCAAGCAGGATGCTCGGTACATTTGAAGAATCGAAATCTTCATATATGGGAAGAGTTGGGGTTCCTTAAGCATTTGATGCATCAAGGGCCAACTCCACCCAAGATGCCTTCTAACACAAGTCAGACACGGACGGTTTGACGAAGGGTTGAGGGCAAGAATTGGGCGCTCCACCAAACGGATGAATTAGCTAAGGCATGGAGGGCACACTTAGGCAAGTCAACTTGACTCACCTAAGGGACGCATGCACCCAAGACGATGAGTCAGTAAGACAGATAGGAGCGTTGACCAAGAGTTCAATGGGTCGGCTATACAACAAAACGAGCCATTTGGTGGGTCGGATGGGCAGGCCACCCAAACGCACCCACACAAGTAGTCGGCCCAACCTTGCGAAGGGGCTCGGCTTGTTGAACCAACGGGTTGGCTCACCCAAGGGAAAAGAGATGAGACGAATGGCTAGAATCGATGCCTATAAAGGCACAAGGGCGCTCAACCAAGAGAGGCAACTTGGAAGCAAGGAAGAAGAGTTATGTGATTATGAAGCAAGTCAAGACGAGGAGAGGCAAGCTCCCTCAAGGAGCGAAGTCGCTCTACATGGGACTTGTGCTACCCTGAGGTTGATTCGATGGACAGAGTTGGGCGAGCTTCTTTTGGGTCAATTTTGGGGAAATCTAGAAACACAACTCTATTGGAGACATGTGAAGCAGAACTGAAATTTGTGAAGTTTGCGGAGACAAAAAGAGAACACGTATGCAGTTAAGGGCATGTCTGGGATGCACTGTCGGAGGATGCAGAGATGGTTGCGACAAAAAGTCTTAGTGTGATGAATATGTGTATGAGTGTCTAGGTGAGGTGAGGTGATGCAAGTTGTGTGACTCTACCGAAGTTGTAAACCGAGTCGATAATGCTCATATTGTAGTTGTTTCGCAATAACAAAGACTTAGTTGGGTGTTAAGACATTGTTTGTATACAAGAGTTGCACTAGAATACGAGTGTGACTCGTTGGTAACTTAGAACAAAGTGTGGATATGTTCTAGTTGAAAAGACATAGTCCGAACAAAGTATTCTTGGTCTTGTCAAGCAATGAAGTGAAAAAACATCGTATTATCACATGCCCTCTAGTGGTACACAATCGCAAGATTCAACTAGACAAACTGTGGGGATGTGACAATACCCTTAAACAAAACGAAATTTAAAAACAAAAACAAATCAAAACTTAAAAAATTATTCAAAATACAAATAAACAAACAAAATTTTAAAAATAAAGATTAAAGAAAGGGCTAGAATACACAATTTAAAAATAATAATAATAAATTAAATTAAAAATTAAATAAACAAAAATGAAAACAATTTTAAAAATAATAATAATTTTAAGAAAAATTAAAACAACTTTAAAAAAAATAATAACAATTTTTAAAAAACCACATGATTTTGAACCTTGAGGGCGATTCTTTAAGAGTCAATTTTGAAATTTTATTTGAAAACCACATGATTTTGAACCTTGAGRGCGATTCTTTAAGAGTCAATTTTGAAATATTATTTGAAATAATACCAGTTTTCAAAGTCACAATTTTAATTAAAACATAATTTTAATTGCAAAAAAATTAATGCTACTAGTGACGTCATTTTTCAATTCGATAATCATTTTTGAATTTTTTTTGTCTACAATGGTATTGATTGATATGTTTGCCCCAACAACAATTGCAAAAGTTTTGCAAGCTTACAAAATACCACATCCTTAGCCTCCATTAACCACTTACTTTTGTTTGTGAGCCCCACTACCTCCACCACCCTAGACTTTACCTTATCAATGCCACCTACACAACACAACTCCACACAGCACCACCCTGATGCCTCCCTATCATCCTACTAGTGTACAGATCCATGTAATTTTAGGCATCTTTTTTCAATAAATCAAAGATTTCTTTATTTCTTTTCCAATAATTTATATCCACCATTAATTCTTCGAACTTGTCTTCCCTGACCAAATTCAACCGTGTGCCAAGTAACCTCTGGACTTCATCCAAAATTGGGGATTCCCTCCAAATTTTACGCAAGTCAAACCATGTAACCATGAATTATAAAATTATGCATCTGTATATTGTAACAAGAATTTAATATAAGAATTTAACCATCGTTCCAACACTCGATGGATTCAAAACACTTTCTCAATTATGCTTCTTGAAGAATTTTATCAAACTCATAATCTACACATTGCATTTTTTTTTTGGTATTATAGACACTAGTCTGGCCCACCCAACATTAGTGTTGTAACCAATGGCTTTGGTTTTTACTTTGTACATTGTCAATCTTGTAACAAATATCTCTAATACCACTTTGTAATGTACCTAGTACCCTTCGTACACCATTGAGGACAGAAGGTACTTCTGTAAACCTCAAATTTAATTCATCTTTTGTTTTTAATACCATTTTGTAATATATCCAACCTTCTAACTAGACCGAGATCCACATTTTTATAGCTTTGATACGATAATTCTCTCACTATTCTACCATGAATTTATTAATGCAAGCAAACAAGACAATGGAAACTCTATTACCATTTCATGATATATCCAACCTTCTTGCCAGGCTGAAATCCAGATTTTTAAAGCTTTGATACCATAATTCCCTCACTATTCTGCCATGAAATTATTAATGCATGCAAACAAGACAATGCAAGCTCATGCAAAACACAATTACTCATTTATAGATACCAATGCAAATGTATACATGCACACAGTACAGTGTTCATTTAATAAGTTAACATTAAATTCAACACAATCATGAATAAATAATAACACTTCTCTCTGGGAATAAAACACTAACTATTAACAAACAAAAAATATTCCACCCAACTATACGTTTACCATTACACTTAATCTCTCTACAACGGACCACCCCCAAACTAAGACTATGAATCCACAAGTATGAATTCCCCTATGTTGGTTCTAATCCTCTTAAACAACCCAATTCGTTAAATTTGCAAACTATCCACTCTTGTAACTATCCCAATTCTACCAGCACTCTTTCCCCTTCAGAATGCACAATCAAAAGAATGGGATCCTATTTTTCACTACAAAATCCCTCAAGCTATCACACTTCCTTCCTAGGCTTCAACACAAACTAGCTAGGAAATCACTGCACTAGGAACTCCAAGGGATTCTCAATTGTCATTCCGTTACCTCAATGACAACAAATTCCCTTGGATGCAAACATAGTTCTAGGATTAAAATAATATTATTTTACTTTTGACCGTCCTTGAACCCCTAAGCCCCATTTCTTTCCTCTCTTTTGGAATCATAGTCCCCCATGTTTTCCATCACTCCCTCTGCAACTTGTGATGTTATTCAATGTACATTTACATATTACATTGTTTGGTCCTCGGCCCTTCATCATATACAAATATACACAATGCTAATCCAAAGATCAAAACTGAGGTGTTACATTTGCCCATAATGTAAATGAAAGCATGTATTCTACCAGAAGACATGAAGCATTAGGCCACATTACCATTTTGTTGGGAATCACATGAAGCAATTAAATCCTTCGAAATTCGATGCTCTTCACAATAGTATCTTAGCTTTCTTCAAGTATTATATTCACCTACAATGTTGCTTCATTTTGTTTGGGAATCACATGAAGCAATTAGATCCTTGGAAATTCCATTCTCTTCCCAAATATTATCTATAAGCTTTCTTGAAGTATATTCACCAACAATGTTGCTTCAAATAACCTTTAGTTTTCAACTATGTTATAAAGAAATTCAAAAATTCAAAAAAATCCTAATTTATGTTTTAAAATATACACTAAGCTTTTGCTCATCAAGTAAGAAACAATTTCCTTGTACAAACAACGCTTTGAGACCAGTATCTGTAAACTTGGAAAAAGCAAAATGTGAACAATCTTCAGAACAAAAGTAACGTCTTTGAACCCTTTTCTTGCCTCCATTAGACAACATAATCCAAAAATACCCTTCTCTCACCAATGTTATCACCGTCATCTCCCAAATTCACTTGTGTTGAATTTGGTCAAATCAATAAACCAATCTCTTTTGAAAGTAGTGTTTTGATGCTTCTGAATCTTGGTACCAGACAAACAACATCCCGAATTCACTTGTGTTGAATTTGGTCAAATCAATAAACCAATCTCTTTTGAAAGCCGTGTGTTTTGATGCTCCTGAATCTTGGTACCAGACAAACAGCATACCTCCTATAGGCACTAAGAAGGCCTTGAGAAGAGATGAACTCATCCTTTGAGCAAAACTTGCTTCCTAGAAACTTTCCCTCACATATCTGCAATCGTCAGCTCTAAATGTCCTATCTTTTGGCAATTAACACATTTTCCACCTTAAACTGATTACCTGGATATTACATTTTGCAGAAGAAAAAGCACTCCTTCGTATTTGCAGTAAAAGCAACTTATTTGTCCTTTTTGCCTCAAACTGATTTTCTTTAGTCTCCTTCTGCAAGATATTAACAACAGTCAGGGCAACTTGCTTTGATTGCTTATGTAGATTACCTCATGGGACTCTGAAAAATAATAATTTTCAGTTCCTCCTCCATTTAGACCCAACATCTCTGTCTGTCTGTCCTTAAATGTGTAGCAAACCACTTCACTGGCACTATTATTGAATACTCTAGAGTCAAATCAATAGCTGCTGTAGCTTTTTCACTGTTCCTGGCCCATTTTTGTATTGCATCAGTGGGATTTGTTGGTCGGAGCTCTTGAATGTTACAGCTCCCCATAACCCCATTTCTTTCAGGGGCATATAAACAGCTTATATCTCCATAACCCCATTTCTTTGAAACGCTCTATCAAATGTATATCTGAGTATTTGCAACTGCAGCAATATTAGAAGCTGGATCTGATAAATAAAAACACTTGAAAGAGGGGCAAAGTAAGTTATCCTTTATACAACATCCAGCTCTAATGCCATGTAAATTATCCAAAATAATATTGAGATACAATACAAAAACTAAAATATGTAGAACAAGCTATAGATAAATGGCGAAAAAAAATATTATCTACTGCAATCACAACAGATAAATACAGAAAGCTCTGTTTTTTCACATAAGTTTTGCCTTCTATATGGGCATTGTGACTGAAGTAATGCAGTTGCTAAAACTAATTAAAAGGTAACCGAGTATATTTGTTTACATAAACACCAGTGGCAAAATTAATAGAAAATTGTCAAAAGAAACTCCAAATCAAGAAAGAGTTTTGATTGCACAAAGGCAGCTAGAGGACACAAGCTGGAATTCCAGCACATAAAATCATCAAAAACATCCAAAAACATATAACGGGGAAATAGATTGTATAGACATAGAAGCTATTCCAAGCTGCTACAAGATAGGCATATCGGACTGTTATTATTCTTGTTATCATTCACATGCACACACACAACAACAAAGGACAGAGGAGAAGGTCAAACAAACAAGCATAATCACCCCACAACCAATCAATTATTATATTAAAGGGCCACCACCTCTATGCATGCTTATATAGCCATTTCATTTTTTTCAAGTGATCTCATGCATATCCACTTGAGATTTTTTCAAGTAATTCCATGCATTTCCACTTTAGATATAGGGAATTACCTTTTTATCAGAAATAAACTGAACAAAACGTGAAACTCATAGAACATCCATAAAAATAGGAAAATGTGGCGAATAGTATTAGCAAAGTCCCAATGAATGTACAAAAAAAGAGGAATTGGAATATACCCCTTAAAAAAGAGTTATATAGCATGCTGTGTGCCAATTTGTTAGCAAACATAATCGAGGGCAGCACATGAATAAAACGTAATGCCTTGGTGTTCGTTTCATAAAAAGAAAAGTAACGAGTGAACCGTCTGAACAAAATCCCAAATGGAGTTCAAGTGTTGACCAAGCATAACAAGTCTAAGATGATTTTACGTGATCTTTAATTCTTCACTTTTGTTTCTTTCATGGCCTTGTCCTCTATCCTAATTCTATCCTGATTTAATATCTTCCATTGAAGCCTCATATTTTTTTCCTGAGATCCGTGAGCTCCAATCAAAAGATCTATGTCAGATGCTTAGGATATGTAAGCTGAGACAGGAGGGGGAGATGGCTCCTGAGTTACTGAATTTTCATTGCAACAGACTCCTGAGAGCGGACGAGATGTTAATGATGATGGAGATTGGCATGAAAGCAGTAGAGGAGAGGCAGACACAGACTCCTCCATTTCAGACTTCATAGGCGCAGGTGAGGCCGGGTAGGGAGCCTTGGTCATCAGCCTGTACAAGAAGAACAATGTCAGATTCAGTGTAAATGAAATTAAGCTGCAAACAAGATAAATCAGTGTTTAGATACAATGATAAACAATTACAGCAGATTTGGCTAATCACAGCTCCCTGCTTTCATGTTTATGCTGTTATTAAGAAACATTGCCATTCCCGCGCTGATCATCCTATAAAGAAAAGAAAAGAACCAAATGCACCATTCACATATAGCTAAAACGTATGAACAATGCATGAGAAAGCCCTGCAGAACAGAAACACACGCAAATAGCTTTTTTATTGAGAAAATAATAGATGTTTAGTTATGGCAGTACTCTATAAGCCTCTTTCTACACACAATTCCAGACTATCAACCAAGAGTCTAAGAGTAGTCTTGCGCAATAAAATTTTAGTAAGACACGTGATTACAGGAAGAATGGAGTCAGAATGGGCAATACCCAGTATTTTCTATAAACAAGTTTAACCCTCTCCCCCATTTAACCCTTTGACCCAGGTGCTTTGGCCTTGATGCCTTGCAGTTGAAAGAAATAAACAGTGGACACTAAAGTTTAAACCTACACCAGGACTTCCTGCAACAAATCTTACTTTTCAGAAACAAACTGACATATGCACGATGGCTGTGGGTAATTTTCAGAAAGACTGACCTGTGCACTATGGCTGTGGGTAATTTTCAGAAACAGACTGACCTGTGCACTATGGCTGTGGGTACAGGCAATCTGTAAATTTAGAATACACTCTGTATAATGTATATGGCTGCAATTTGAAACAATTATGAGGAGGCCCTCCATAAGTGTTTTGAGTTGCAGCCATGTACCAGTCAATCTCATAATAGACATCAGAAGATATTTTGTAGATCCTGAAATTTTTGGCCACTGAACGACAAGCTATAGATGGCTTTTAAAACGGGGACTAATTTTCCTAGCACATTAATGGGTTCATATTGAACTAATATGCAACTAGTCAGTATACCAAGATTCCCTGTTTAATTTACAGACAACATTTCCCTGCTAAGATATTTATGTTGCTGCTTGTCCTTTAGATTATGAAGGTATATTCAACTGAAGAAAGAAACCATGACCCACATGTATTCAGCATCCTCGTTAAAAGAATTTGTATTTACTGAACAATATTTTTATTTTAACTGCCATTTTTTTTAATTTCTAGGTTTAAAAAGACAAATCAACAGAACAAGAGATCTGAAAGAGAAGAAAATGTTGAAAAGAATGTCTCGCACCTGTCTTTGCGTTTCTCAAGAAATCGCTGAAGGGAATGTTTTCTTGCAATCGGAAGGTCTGCATCCATACAGAACCACAATCCATATCTTAATTTACAGAAGTTGAAATTATAAAGAAGAATCTTCACACATAATGAAAATACTTACAAGAAAGACTATCTTAAATCTACAAAAGGTTTTCACAGATAACGAAAATCAATCAATCAAACAATCATCCAAATAGGGAGTCTCAAGATGGCTGGTGTCTAAAATGTTTATGTTATTTAACAGAAACAATCCACTTAATTCATGCTAGTCAATAGTAAATACATGGGTAAAATATGATGAGATATGATAAGAAATTTGGATTTTTAATTTACTTGATTAAAACATCATTGATTTTGCAACTACAAAAGACAGCCCTTGCACCGCAGAAAGACAAACGCTTTGAGTAGTTTTGAAACCTCCCTCCACATATTGTTTGCGGGCAAAGTAACATCGAATATAAGAAATAAAACCAATGGAACGCAGATAAAACCATAATTGGAAGAACAAGGATGCCTTACCAGCTTGTAATTTACGAATCGGTTGGTGATGGTTCGGAGCCAAGGGCATGGTTGGCGTAGCCACCTCTGTAGTCACGCCAGAAGTCTGAAGAGATAAAGAAGTTCTTGGTATGGAGCTCAACGGAGAGCTTACAGGTGAAACACATGGGGTTTGTTGAGCAAAATTTGCAGGTTTTATGAAGCTAGCGTTTAAGGGGTTTCCACTATCAGCGAGCAGCATAATAGCTTGGGCCTGCGCTTTTCAAATAAAGCCCAACGTCAAATGTAGTCCATAAGTATTAAACCATGACAGAGAAAGGGAAATTAAACCCATTGTCGGGGCCAGATAAAGGAATTTCTACCTTGTCAGCCGGTACATCGTCATAAACATTTACCATGCCGGCATAGAAAATAGTCAGCTGTGCAGTAGGCGGCTTAATTGGTGGTGTTGAAGTAACGGCCGGTCTGGAAGAAACCAAAAAATCTATTAATTAGGTACAGGAGAAAAACGTGCCTCTGTAAGAAAAATAATACTCTACGAGAACAAGAAATTTCGGAGTAAAATTACCTCATGGCCGGTGAGTTTGGAGGCAAAATGCCACGAAACAGCCACGGCTGAGCTGTTGTGGACGCAAAACCCTTTTGCTCTGCTCCAGGAAAAGGCCGGAGGGAACCAAAGCCTGACTGCTGGGAGAATAAACCAAGCTGGGTGGAGACATTTTCCTCATTTACAGGCTTCGATCCTTTGACATCCTCTTTCCCGTTGCCAAGGTAAACGTTTTCTCCACGGCCTATGGCAGCGTTGCCGTTTCCTTTCTCGTTAAAATGTTTACTAAACAGGCTAAAAGCCTGCGAAAAATTCATTGTACTACCCTCAGAAGGGGCGGATGCAGCGGGACTCGTCATTTGCTCGGTAGCAACAGGTTCTTGTTTTGACTGTGCAGTGACGGGATTTTCATCCGTTTGAGACTCCTTTTTCACAGAACCCTTCTCGACCCCCAGGAAATCCATCGCAACGGCCTGATCTTGCGACATATCTGCAAAAAAGCAACCCATTACTATTTATTGAAAATGAACCGCCTGGCTGCTATTCGATTTGCGAGTCTGAATGCAGGAGAATACAAAAATGCAAGTTTAAGCACTAGAGCACCTTCAATATGAAGACTTGAACTATCCTGTTTTATTTACGGGTGGAGATCCACTAAGAGTCCGTTGGTAGGGGGTGACGAGACGCGGTTTATGCATCCAGAGTTATCATATTGACGATCCATGCCGCGTTAGAAGGGGAAAAGCACATTTTTCAGAATAGAATCACATGAGCCAATCGACTATACAGGAATCGAACCGCATACATCTTCGTTTAGAGCTATGGAAGACACAAACCCTAACATACTGAGGAATATAGGATAAGACTGCGCCTTTAGGGAAAACGTTACCCTAAAAAGTATAATGATAATTTTCGGCCAGAGAAAGTAAATAGGATCCTATTTACTATGTTCTTAAACGCAATCTAGAAAAGAATCGAACCGTAGAGCTATGATAACCACAAACCCTAACATCCCAAGGAATATAGCATAAGACTGCGTTTTCAGGGAAATTGTTACCCTAAATGTATTGGGCTCTCTGAAGAGATCGCCCAGCCAGATTAAAAATACCTCTGAAAATTCCTGTTCACTATGTTCTTAAAAACGAGAAAAACTAGATGATCATCAGACTCCAAGACCTAATCATCGTCGAGGCTCTGATTTCCTATTCGCCTGATTTCCTAATCCAAAAAACGCAGATTTCCTAATCTTCATCCAGATAGTTGGAAAACAAAATGTGACCTCGGTTTTCGCCGTAACGGCAACGTTATCAATYGWGTAAATTAAGTCAGTTACACTATCAATCGTGTAAATTAAGTCAGTTACAAGCGTGCATTGATGTCAGAAAAATCCAGTCTCGAGCAGGATATCGATATAGACCTCAAGAAAGCATGTTGACGAAAGTTTTCCAGCCGCAACGATGTTAAGAGAAATTTGCACAATTTGCTTCCAACAACTCGAATATCAAAAACAGACTTCTCTGCTCGGACCTCAAATGCAAGGAATTTATTATAAAATCTGGTAAACCCACGGAATGTAAAACGACAAATCAAACTCTATAAGCTCAGTTTCCTGTGACATCAAAATGCCTAAATAGAATTAAATATATAAAATAAATAAACGCACGCCAAGTTCTGCCCCTATGGAATCAGCGAAAAATAAGCTTCAAAGCAAAATCCACACACGTTTCTCCTCTCAACGGTGGCGGAGACAAAATCTTTAACGTTTTTCATCACATCTTTAAAGCATACAAATTAAGATTAAAACTCCTTTGAAAATAAGCCAATTTCAAGTTCAAAAATCTTCACAGTGCAGGCAAGCCAAAATAAAAATCAAGAACAAGAACTAGCGGAAAGTCTTCCATTTTCTTCCTACCTCGTGAACAGAACCGAAATCCGAAATGCAGTCGCGTCCTCCGGCTTCACCGTCGTTCCCCAAACCTCGATTTTCAACAGTCGTTTTCCAAATCGTCACAAGCCAAAGCAAGCGCGCTCTTGCAGTCTTTTCCTCAGTTGAAAACTTCAGTATTCCTGAAATTGCGGAGAATCAGAAAGAAAGGAAAAAAAATGCAAGCGGGCGAGCGAAGCGAAGGTAAAAGAGAGAACACAACCGCAACAAACAGTCTTTCCCTACCTGATGATGCGATGCGATTTGAACTATAGACGCGGTGGTGCTGCTTCTAATCAGATCCTGAAATTAAAGCAAGATTCGCACAGCCATAAAAACAAGGGAAAGGCCGTATTTCCAACATGTGCAAAATACAAAGAAGGCGTGCCCGTATGCCTTTAGTTGGCGCTGCTTCCAATGCCCGCCCTGCCATCAAAACCAAACCACACCAAAACATTCTCGCTCTTCCCAATCCGGCTTTCCCTCCTACGTCACTCACGGCCTTACTTACCCTCACGTGATTTAAATGAGAAAAGAAAATTACTTACACGCATCCATTACCCGGGCCCTACCCTGCCGCTCTACACGCATACGGCAGATCGGGTAAAAATTTTCTAACACCGTGCCCCACGCCAAGCTCCATTAAGTAGCGGGCCTCATATAAAACACGTGATCCATCAGCCTGTGACGTTATTTTCTCTCCGATTATTTTAATATTTTATTGTGAAGGGGATTGTAATCTGATTTGAGATCCGCCACCGCCATTTCCACTTT
>SNQJ01S0003692.1:19022-68381 GCA_010110895.2 Picea sitchensis | reverse complement strand
TATAAATTACATTTATCAGTTTATATTTAATTTTATAATATTTATATTCAATATTTTAAGATGTTTCTAATAAATAATGTTATTACTCTTTTTATTTATGCATTTGGTAATTAATTCTATTATTTTTATTTTTATGTATCCTACATTTGCTAAAAATAACAATGTTAGTCATAACCATCTTCTTCTTTTTTTTAAATCGTAGCTTTTATTAAGAAGAAACAAGTTACATTTGTATGTGTTGAAAGCACCAAAAGATAAGGCCACATGATCTTTACTGGTCCTTGGTAAGTGCTACGTAAATATTATGACATCCTCTATATACTAGTATATGAAACCATCATGAGGTCTTACATCACATCAAAATAACCATAAGTTGATCATACTATGGGTGAAAAATGTCAAAAAAGGATAAAAGACAACATAGAGTACCTTACATTACATAGAACGGTAAAATGGTTATGTATCAACCTTAAAGGAGAAAAAACTAGAATTTTGAGGTAAGGATCCTCCATCCTTAAACATGGTTAAAACCACAATGCCCTCATCAAGATGGGTGCGTTGATTAGACAATGTGTCAAACTTTTTTGTGTTATTTGAAAATATGTTGAAAAGTGATAGAAAAAATTGGATCCTTTTGTAATGTTGCATGATTCATAATAGGAGGTAGGAAGATGCTATGCAAACCAAATCTTCCAATCAGCTAGTTAATACAAAATTTTGAGTCTCCATGCACTTCTTAAGAAGTGATGCCTTTTATCAAAGCTATTATGAGGAGGTCACTAAAGCTCCAAGCTCATCCCAATTGTTGGAGCCCCTTCCCAAATCCAATTTGAAAGTGTAATAATGTTACTCTAAGAGGTAGAGGGCACCTTCGGCTCCAGAAGTCCCTAGGTAGGGGGTTTGATCTCCATGTTCTACTTCCCTCTATCAACTATGATATATTTCAAGAGGTGTCAAAGTTGTTGTTATTACCAAGTTGGTTGATCAATTCAGACCCGGACTGCTCATGCGCTATTGTCAAGTTGTCACTCCCATAGAGTTCTTTATATGGAATCAACGAGGGTCTGTGCCATCAATCACTCATACCATTCTTGTATTTTCATGACTAATAAGTATTTCACAACTATTGTATCAAGGGGATCAATCATTTCAATGCTCTTGTCATCATCTTTTCTTTAATCTCTCATGTGTGTGTTTGTGAAAATATGTCTCTCTTGGATGCCTTCGACCGCTGCAAAATTTTCATGTTTGATGCTCATCATGGATGCTTTGCTCCATCAACTGCTATAAAAATTTTCTCCATCAATGTTCAATGTTTGTAGGATCATTTAGAATTCTTCTCTATTGTTGGTTATGTTTCTATCTCTGTTTTCAATCTTTCGAGTCTACATTTTACAATATATGAAGGAAAATATCTAACTCTACTCGACCTATAACTACAACTTAAAAAGACTATTTTCTTTTGTCAGTACCGGGCTTTTACAGACTCAAAAAAATGTTGTTGACTAGGAATCGACTCATGTCAGCAAGAAGTTGATCTCGTCAGCTAGATACCGACTTTCTTTACAATGGTGGAGGGGATCGCATGCCTTCGAAGAAGACTCACGTTTAACCCACTCCTTTCTTCTTCGACTAAGATTTTTCAATACATTTTGAAATTAACGCAATCGACAACACATTGTTTTTTCTTTTTCGACTAACTAAATTGTGGACTCGACTGTAAAATCCACTCGACTATCTTTCTTGTAACTTATACAGATTTCCATGACTTTGATTTTCACTTATGAAGTTATAAAATTTTAGACTCTAAAAGGATATTTTAACTAACTCACATACATTCAAATAAAATCCGAACACTTGTAATATGGGGTCTTCCTTTAATCCATTGCCCCCAATAATACTAAATGTCGTCCACTGTGCAACTTGGTCGATTCTTCGTCGTTGTCGATTGGCCCAAAGACATGGTTGATTTCCATATATCACTCATCTTGAATTATGATAAGAGTAGATTCGAGCTTAGCTCAAAAGTGAGACGTTGATGTTCATGTCTCTTTTGATCACATACATATGCAAACCAACAATTGTTGACTTCACAATAATTATGTGCTCATGTATCTTGGTAGCTCCACATTAAAATACAAGTAGTTTTATTCAACATCTAAATCACTTTCTATCCAGTCTGTCAACTTTCTAGTTAGTTATCCAACAGACGATTCTAGCAAATTTTTAGTTTGGTCTTTCTCCTTAAATTCTCACTTCATCTATAGCTGACCCTGCCTTTGTAAGCCATTCATTGCTAGTCCAAAATAGTGGGAAATCGAGAGTTTTCTATCTTCAGAGCTTCATGGACCATATGTAGGTATTCCAATGAAAGAATACTTCATGTCCCATGTAATACCCCTAGGCCGATCCCCAAGTGTAAATATCAGTGTAGTTGTACTTTTCTTATAAGTTGGTGAGCTGAAGTAACAAGTTTGTTGGTTTGGTTCTGCACGCATTAAGTTAGTCTGCAAGGATATGGCACCAAAGGAGTGCGCGCAATTGTAAAATGATACATCGTGCAGTTTAATGTTTTGACGTGCACCTGTGTAAGTACACAAGAATGCCACACTAAAAGGGGAACAACTTAATGAATGTAGTGTGCACAAGTGTTAGTGTGAAAGGATGGCGCATTGAAGGAAAAAGCGCACAACCTTGGATTCAACGCACATTGGATTAAGTGCACAAGTTTTGAAGGCATGTGAAGCCTTTTGTATATAAGTCATGATGTAACACACACCTTTGTAAGGGCATGGGGGTGGTGCACTGAAGAAAGAGTGTGTACAACCCAGAAGTTCCACGTGCACTAATTTTAAGTGCGCAAACTGTATATTTGAGATTGGTGAGCTTGATGCAAAAGATCAGTACGTTGTATTGAGATTGTAAATGTAATTAGATGATAATATATTGAAAATACATCCTTGCGGTAGACCGAACACGTAAAAGAGTTTAGGGGGCTTAAACTCCACTAGTTGAGGTCAAGGGGGCTGGGTTAAAGGGGATTAACCCAAAAAGGAATATTTTATTAATATTTCTTAAAAAGTGTAAAGTTAGGATATATTATTATATCCTAGGTCCCAAGGAGAGGACAAGTGGCAAAAGGAAGTTCTCAACATGACAAGTGTCAAGTTGGGAACATGTTGTGGAGTGAAGGCAATTATTGCCCTGACAGGTGTCAAGTTGGGAACATGCAATTAAATGGTTTGGACTTAGTCCATTCATGAATTCTGTCATCAGGGGGTGGGACAGACATTCAACCATCACAAGTTGTGAGGGAATTGATTGTTCTGTCATGACCCAACTATTTTTTCATAGAACTCTTCAGTGAGTGAACATGATGGTTGTTATCAATGGGTTGATTATTACTGTGACCCGTATGTTGAATACTGTCGTAGATACTTGTATATGGCTTAGCCTGAAGAGATAGAACCGAAGAGGCAGGTTGTCAGGCTCGTGAGATGTTGGAATGAAGAGGCAGGTTGTGAGGCCCGTGGAAGATTGCATTCTATCCAGGTGAGAGAATTGTTGGGAATTATTTCCCGAGGTGCCAAACTGCAGTGACAGGGCTATGAGACTTCATGTCTGGCCTGTTGCTGAAGCCTTGGAAGGGAATTGGGGCAGCTGAAGGACCATTGAGCAGAGAAGGGGCACACTTCCTGGGGTGGGACATGCATGTGGGGAATGAGAGATTGTAGGTTGTTAGTGCAAATTGGCATCTGTGACAGAATTTCCAATAATTGAGTCAAATATGACCGAGTTACATGTGATTGAGTTCCTATTGAGTATGAGACTTTACCTGGTTGGGAACCCTTACCCAAGTGGAGTTTAGCCCCAGCTCAGGGGTGACCCATTGTTGAGATTTATGAATAGTGTGGTCTAAGGCTGGGAGGAACATGGAAGGTCTTCCCGCAGTTGGTGTCTTTTATTCAAAAGATAAGTGCCAATTGTGTGTTAAATCATGTTTGCAATTATAGTTAAGCAATTGTTGTCATGGTTTTATGTTGTTTATGTTGTGTGTATAATTTTGTATGAATTTGTATAAATTTGTTAAGAAATTGTATGTAATCACACATTGTAGAATGTATGTTTATGTTTAATTAGTGACATAATTATGTTAGAGCAATTTTAGTGGAATTGTTGGTAAATTGGTATCAGAGTAGAAAGTTTCAAGTGACATTGCCCATAAGGAGTCTGGGGGTGTTACAAATTGTATCAAAGCCCAGTTTTCAACACTGAGCCTAGATGGGCCGAATTAACATCATGACGATGCAACGATTCACAGAGAATTGAATTCGGGAGTGGACAAATTTTCAGTATAGTGCATCTATGACGGAAATTAGAAGCACTTAAGTAAACTTGGGTAAAAGCCCCAATTTTTGTTGTTAAATTATGAAGAATTTGGAAAACTAGCACTAGAAATGTCGACCAGTGGCACACACTAGAATTGTCATTGTAGAGGTTCAATTTAGAGGTACTTAAGTGAAATTGAACAAATTTCATAGTTGCAGAAATTCCATAGTGGAAATTGGTTGAGAATCGGGAAAAAGCCCCAATTTCTACATCAAAATCTATGAAAAATCAGTTAAGTGTCGAGATTTGTGTGCGCACTAAGTAGTAATTGTGCACATAAAGAGCAAGGTGCACATGTGTGCACAATAAATAGTAATGATGCACATAAAGAGCAAGGTGCACATGTGTGTGCACTAAGTAGTAATGGTGCACAAAAAGAGCAAGATGTACATGTGTGCGCATTAAACATTTGGCGTTGCGTAGAAAATAAAGGTGCATAGAGTATATGCACTAAAATGTGTCATTGCACCATGTATGACATGTGGCGTGCATAGAATATAAGTGCGTGATAAAGAACATCAAATATTGGCATCATAGGGTGTGCGTTTGAAGTTGGGTGCACGATGTGAACACATTAAAAACCCTGACGTTGTATAGTGCAATGCTTACAATGCGCGCAGAGTATTGGTGCGCAACACAAAGGTTGTTTTCAATAAAGTATTGGCGCACGACAAAAATATACACACAATAGATAGTGGTGCATGGTGTATGTGCTACATTTTAGCATGGTGTATGTAAAATCAACACATACTAATAATTGAGAAGTAGTGCGCACGAAGTCAATTGGGCAGTCAATCTTCCCAAGAAATCAAAAGAAATTATTCCGATGCTATATAAAAATAGGATTGTACATAATTTCATGGTTTTGTTAACTTGTCTAGCCTAACAAATTTTGTTGGTTGCACATTTGGTAGAGTTAACAACATTAGATTAGAGAAGGATCAACACAAGTTTAGAATCATGGAAGATGTGCAGGGGATTTTTAGTCACGAAGAAGAGATTAGAGGAATGTATGTCCATATGGGTAATGAAGTTACAAATTCAAATGGACATGGAGAAGTTAAGGAAGAAAGCATGAACTTAGTAGAAACCATAAAAAAATTGCAAAGGGATGTCCTGAGTCATAAAGTTGACAATGAGAGGCTTATGAAAGCCAAAGAGCAACAAGAAGACTTCAACATTAAGTTGATGTAGAGCTTGGACATAATAGAGAGGAAGATGGATAAGCAGATCGAGTCAAGTAGATCAGGAAGCCATAAGTCTCATGATAAGAGGGGAAGACCAGTGTGCAATAAAAGTGCTGGCAAACAACACCATCACTCTCCAAGACATTCCACTAGGAGAGCACGCAATAGTTCAAGTGCTATAGCGGGAAAACCCCCCTATGGACTACACAAGGGTTCAACATGTAGGCAGAGCTAACCATCTTAAGTCTTCTACTCTTTAACAACTACCCAAAATACACCCCACATTCATGCATAAAACACAAGGTAAAAAGATTCAGTAACTCTACCTCCCCATCCGGTGTCGATCCTTTCGCTTTCGGTTGTTCCTCGACTATAAATCTCCTCCCAAGGCCGACCTGTATTCATAAACAAACAAACAAAGAACTAAGAACATGCATCTTATATATGAATTAGTGGGTTAGATGTCATAATCAAATATAAATCAAACATAAAGATTGAACACATCATATCTGGGACAGAAAAAGTATTCCTTTTTATTAATCTCACAAAGTTACTTACAATGAGATCAACGACTGCTTCTTGAACCTGGTCTGGGATCCTCTTCACCAAGCTCCAACTGCGCTTCCACGTATCTTTCTCCTCTCACAATTCTCTCTAGGGAAATGGAATAAGCTTATGAATGAGGAAAAAGGCAAGAATAGGGAATTCTGGCTCAAAACTCACAATGTGGCTGCAAATTCTTGGGGCAAGGGGGAAAGTGAAATGGGCAGAGTTTCACTGTTCTTATGCTTAGCTTTTGAATGAGACCCCAACACCTCCTTTTATATGATAAAAAGGATGGTTATTCGATTGGGTGACGGGATATAGGCGGTGGGACAGTTGAAAAACTACCCAATAGCCCGTAATCTCAATGAATTCCTTGCAACTTTTTAATTTTTACAACTTTTGTGAGTACACGTGGGTTGTAATGGTGCAGATTGCATATGTACGCGAGTTGTAATGGTTCAACAAGTGTGTGTACGCGGGCAATAATGGTGCAGGGCGCGTACATCTTCAAAAATGTGGTTTTTAAGAAGAGCTTATCAGTGATGGCTTGGAAAAAAATAACAAGTAAGATGGCTTGATGCCAGGTATGCATGTATGGTGCAATTTAGGGTTATAAAAGATGCCCCCCAATGTGTGAGGTCAGAAGAGCATCTGATGGCTGAAATACATTACAAATATTCACCAACGTACGAAGCGAGTGAGCCCATAACCAGAGTTCGGGAGGTGCCATCTGCAAAAATAATAATTGTCTCACCGAGGCGGGCATCTGGCATACCCATGCTCGGGATGCAATAAATCATGGTTTCCAATCAAATACACTGCAGATCCATATCATATAACTATATAAAGTGTAGCCGCGAGCAATACACAATGGATCTACATCTCAAAATCAAAGATATACATGTATAGTATCCATCTTCAAGAAGCCAATGATGTCTGATGGCTGGAGATGAGGCCTTTAGAGCTCGAGCAATAACTTCAAGATCTTCAAAACTCGGGTAGGAGTGTAATTTTAGTGTACAACTTCACTACCCAGAGGTCTTCGACGACTCGTCGGGGAACATACAAGAGGATCTCGGTGATCAGGCAGAGAACTTCAGTGATTTCGATCAAAGACTAGATTGGACTTTTGGGATGGTCGGGCATGAGGGAAAGAGACAAACTGCAGAGAGGCCGACTCAAGTTGGGTAAAAATTCCCTTGGAAAATAGCACGACAGATGATTAGACTCAGGTAGCATGAATTTGACATAAGTTCACAATGCAGGAGGCAATGTGTTTGGAAGAATAACCAAACGGAGGAGGACACAACTCTATGTAGCAAGAACAACTTCCTAAGGTCATATTAAATCCCAGAGATTAACCAACAAGCAGAAGGATGTGCTTTGTCCAAGGGAAACTCATTGTGCTGCCATAAAAATAAAATACTTTTCCCGTCCTATTTTTGGGGTATATTTGATTTTTTTTGTCTTTTTCAATAATTTTGGAAAGCTTGAAAAAGAATAAAAGAATGCTATGTTACAAAGGAGGAACGAGTGTCACAAGCATACTAGTTCCAAGCACAAGGAACATACTAATGCTTAGAGCAAGGAGACATGTGCAGGGAAAGGACCCTCAGAAAAATTCCTCCATGGGTCAAGGTGTCAAGACGCAAAGGCAAAGTGCTACAAGGCTTGCGTAAAAGACATGCTTCAAAGGTTCAGTTGAGAGCAACATGGAGTCGACATTAGGCCAAAGACACAGAAATGAAAATGTGATTAATAGGACACAATGATAACGCCCTTCAATGTAATTTTAAATGAGCCTAGAAAAGGTAAGCTCGGTGGTTTTTCATTTTTAGAGAGTCTGAAGAAGCACAAAAGAAGACTCCACTAGGGTACCTTTTTCGAAGGTAGTCTAGTCGGTTCGAAAAAGGGGTAAACTAGCACCGAAAATACATCTATTCAAAACCATTTTAACGAGTGTGATAAAGACAAGATCACTTGACAATATTTTCAATTTTAAGGAGTCTGAAAGGAGCTTAACTATGGACTCGCTGCCTTTTCTAGATTTAGTCTCCTTAGCCCAAAAAAGTGAAATTTTCCGAGGAGAACTCTCCCGGTGAGACGAATCTCCCGAGGTGTACCTTTTTCATCCTTAATCTACAGGTCGGAAAAAGGGGTAAAATCATTCCAGTAGATGTTTTTATGAACCAATTAATGAGTGTGAAAGAACAAGGTCACTCGACGATCTTTTCAATTTTAAGGAGTCTGAAAAGAGCTTAACTATGGACTCCGTAGAGTATGTTCTTCTGGACCAGTTTAATGAGTGTGAAGGAACAAGGTCACTCGACTATCTTTTCAATTTTAGGGAGTCTGAAAAGAGATTAACTATGGACTCCGTGGGGGTTACTTTTTCATAAATTTAGTCCCTTAGGCCCAAAAAAGGGTCAAACTTATACCTGAGAATACTCTTCTAGCGAACCGAAGTTCCTAGAGCGTAACTTTGTTCATAAAATTGACCATTCGGACTGAAAAAAGGGGTAAAATATCATCGGATAGACGTGCCTTCAAGTTTTAGTTTGGTGAGCGTGAAGGACAACAAGATCGCTCAACAATCTTTTCATGTTTATAGAGTCTGAAAAGGGCTTAAAAGAAGACTCGTTTTCTGGGAGTCCTGAGGGTGAGGTCAAGAGTAATAACATATCAGACATATGAGGCTCAAACTCGTAATCAGGACAAAACTAACAAGGACTCCCAAACCTAAATCCATTAATGATGACATGGACACCAAAATGCGACCAGGATCTACCTAGGGCATCCATGTAGAGGTAGGCTCTACCACAAAATTAAGACACTTCTAAAGTAGCAATGATGGTTCCGTGTTGCAATTCAGTGGGATTGATCCTATGACAAAGTGGAAAAGACAACTAGATGCAAAAAGTGGAGCTGGAATCCTAGCTTAAATGAAAAAATTTGGAAAAATGACTTTTACCAAAGAATCTTAAAAAGTGACCCATCTCCCAAAACGTTTTTCAAACCAAAAGTGAAGTGTATCGTAACATCCAATGAGAAACTTCAAGAACCTTGTTAAATGATTTTCAAGCCAGAAAAAATGACAAAAAGGGCCAAAAAAGTCTATAAATAGAAGCTGGTAGCTCATTATCACCATTGCAAATTGAGATTTGACCAAAAAGCCAAAAACACCCATTTTCTAAAAGAGTTGATTTTGGGAGCTTCAGAGGACGAAACAAACTTCCCGTCGGACCAAGTAAGTACAAATCAACCCCCCCTGCATTTCAATACTTCCTTTTTGCTTTTATTTTGGTTTTTGGGGGGGCGTGCACTCCTAGAAAGGGGTGGCCTTGCATGTACCCGAGATCTCCAAGGAAAACTCACATCTTCCTGTGGGCAGAAAACAATATGCCCACGTGCATACATGAATGTTCGCAATACAACCCGCGTACACCCTCAAGAACTTTTAAAATATTGAAAATACAGGAGTTAACCCCCCTTTGAACTTGTCATTTTGCAGGATGTATGTCCATTGGAGAAAGAGAGAGCATGAAGACATTGATATGTTAGTCGATGAGGACCCTACAGCTATAGCTGCATTGAGGCAATGCGGTTTGTGGAGGTTCTACTGGTGTCCATTCATGAGGGGACAACCCAAGTTGCTAAATGCCTTGGTGGATTATTGGCACCCCGATGCTGAGGCGTTTATGCTTGAGGAGCAGTCGTTGACTCCAATGATTGAATACATTTACTTCCTGACTGGCCTCTCGAGGAGAGGTGAACCAGTCAACCTGTGGGATTTCCCCCCCGGGCCTCATAACATTGTCGAGTTGATCAGATTACATTGTGAGGTCGACACTGAGAAAGTAGGTTCTCAGGTGCCAATAAACAAGATCACCAACCTATCACTGAAAGTGATAGTTCTACTTATTGGGTGGATCAGTGGATCCACGACCTTACATCAGGCCTCCCGGGCGCATATGCATTGTGCAGTGCAGTGCTTGAATGCACGGATATTCGACTAGAGCACGACCATGCTAAAATGCATGAAGAGACAACTCACCGAGTGTTGTGGGCGGAACAACAAGAATTTTGGATTTGGGACCATTCTGTGCTCATTCTTCTTCTTCAAGAGTACCTAGTCTTAGTCCATGAGCGACAGTGTGAGGGAATGAGGCCTCACTCCTAGCAGTGTGTAGATGGGTGGCATTGTTGCCTTGATAGGGGGGAGGAAAGACCATAGAGGCCTTCGACGATACCTTTTTTGACTGGTGGGCACGACATATTCCGACGATAGAGGAGTACCTCTATGTCGGGATCAACTTTTCCAGGGACCCGGACATGCCTATACCTCCCGGAGAAGAGTGAGGAGAGATAGGTACGTTTGTTTTTAATGTTATTTAATTTTTTGTTTCTTCTTATATATATCATTTTTATGGGAATCAGAGTATCTGACAACTATGTATCCATTTTATGTATAGATGTGGGACTAGTGCATCCAACAGACTTCTTGAGGACCAGGTGGCATCCTCAACCAGAGGTAGTACCAGCCGCATCCATCGGACCAATAGTAGCAACAAAAGTAGCAGGGGGACCTCTAGCCAGAGAGGCTAAGAGAGTTTTGAGACGGGTGGAGCGGAACCTCACTGTGCTCACTCGCGTAGTCCCTATGGCAGAGATTGAGGATCTCCCACCATCGATGCAACCTCACGTAGTTTGGATGCCACAGACCTGGGTCCAAATCTTCCGACGTTTGGCAAATGTCGTGGTTCACTATGGCAGGGCCAACAGGCCCCGCCCTTAGCTAGGATGGACCACTTATGTGCCAAGAGCACTTTTTGTATATTTTTGAGGGCATAAGCCCCACGATTTATACTGGACATATTTTTTAAGTGCTTGTGCCCACCTATGTACTTCGAGACTTTTGATATATATATATATATGTGTGTGTGTGTGTGTGTGTGTGTGTGTATTTACATCTTTTATGTCTTATGGGTTACATTTATTTACAAATGTATGTACATGTGTATGTGTGTGCTTCTTTATGTGTGTGCAATATGCCAATCTAATACATGATTAGCTAGAGTATCCATGATTTGATTCAATCTCCTAGGAACATGGATATACGTAATGTAATCAAAGCATCGTTCTAGGAGATGTACCCTAAGGAATCGTCGGTGTAGAGTAGGATCATAAACGCGGTAAACCCCATTTAATTGGGACATACCTAGTTGTGCATCTAAGTATACCTGGAGGTCAGAGATACCATGCGACAAAGCATCACCAAGCAACTCTATCACTGTGTTGTACTCGACAACATTGTTTGTGGCGTCACCTAAACATATACCTCCAGAAGATAGCAACTAGCCTTGAGGTGTGAAGATCACCCAAGCTGTGGAAGCAAGCCTCTTAGTGTGTCGGCTAGCACCGTCCGTGAACCCAATGAACACCTCTGATTCAATTGACATCTGCCACAGCGAAAAACATGGCATCAAAAACTACACGTCCATAAAACAAAAAGACAAAAACAAAACTGTATAAGAAATATACATATGTACAAGAAGTCACCCAAGGAGACCCACCTATGAGTAATACTTCTTGAGGTAGAGCCCATTTCTAGGCTCCGCCATGGTTTTCCCTTCGAATTCAACCAAACGATAAGCACCCTTATTTAATACTTCCTTCACGATGACAGGTCTGAACCACATGGGTTTGAACTTGCCTGCCCCCAGGGGATCCTTAACTTGGTCATAGACCAGGACAAGGTCGCCTTCGAAGAAAATATGAGGATGAATGGACCGATCATATTGACACTTGACTTTTTGTTTGTGAGCCTCGTTAGCCAAAGCTGCGTCACGGCGTTGCTCATCAATATGCTTGAGATATAATAAGTGTTCGTAAAGTGGTGGAGTGTTTGGCAATAACTGTACTGCCAACTTTAGAGATGGGATCTGACACTCTATTGGCAAGACTGATTCCAGCCCGTAAACGATTTGAAAAGGTGAGAAACCAGTTGCAGTCTTTACAGACGTTCAGTAGGCCCACAATGCTGAGTACAACATCAAATTCCAATTTGACTTGGCCGAATTGATCGTTCGCTGCAGAATAGTCTTGAGGGACTTATTCACAGCTTCCACCTAACCATTTTCTTATGGGTAGTAGGGTGATGAATTATCTTGCCTGAACCCAAGCTTTGATGTTAACTTAGACATCATTTTGTTCTGAAAGTGACTACCATGGTCAGTGACAATCTCCCTCGGGATGCCGAACCTTTCTATTATCTGATTGAACAAAAATAGATTTCTTGTCTCGCCATCATATTTGAATGTTGGCATAGCTTCGACCCACTTAGTGAAGTAGTCTACTGCTATGATTATATAACAGTATCCCTTGGCTAAAGTGGGGTGGCATGTAGTATAATCAATCCCCCACATAGTGAAGGGGCCAACTGTAATGACGAGAAACATAGGAGCGGGGTGTGCCCTCATCTTCCGAGAGAAGATCTGACACCGGTGGCACTTCTTGAACGATTCAACACAATCCTTGATTAACATCGGCCAAAATTAACTTGCTCGTAGAATATTTTGGGATGTTTCCAACCCAGACAAATGACCACCACATGCTCCAGTGTTTCAGTCGTTAAGAACGAGCTTCGCTTCTTCATGAGTGAGACACCGACGAAGGATGCAATCTATACCTTGACGATACAAAGTGTCCTCGAGTATGAGATAGTTTTTTGACTTATGGAATATACGTTGAAGCTCATCACGAGAAGTAGAGGTGGGGCACTTCAAAGTCTGGAGATAGACTAGTATATCTCCATACCAGGGGTCCAAAGATGAAATAAAAAAAAGATCTCCTTTAATCGGTGATTCTTCGGGCGCAACATCACCTGACTCGACCGGAAGTTCTGAGATAAGTTCTGCAAAGACCAATGACTTCTTAGATTTCACAGAAACAAAATCGAAGTCAAATTCCTGGAGGATAACAATCCATCTACTGATCTGTCCACCGATTACATGTCGTGTCAACACGTATTAGAACAGATTCACGATGACAATGATGGTGGTCTTGTGAAACATGATATAATGACGAAACTGCTGGACAACATGTATTGTTTCCAACGCAAGATTTTCAACGTGGGAGTAGTTGATTTCTGGTCCAACCAGGCCTTGACTCAGGTAATAAATCACATGTTCTTCAAGTAGATCATCCTCTTGAACCAATACCATATCGATGGTCGACTCTGCCGTGACCAAATACAATAAGAAATCTTTGTTATAATTGGGTGGACGAAGTAGAGGGGCAGACGTGAGGGCACGTTTCAACGCTTTAAATGAGCACTGAGCGGCTTCGTCCCAATGGAAAGGGACGCCCTTCTTCAGTAAATGCATAAACCCTTTAGTGATCTTGGCATAGTTTGCAATAAAACGCCGAAGAAAATTGGCTTTTCCCTATAAACTCTGAAGCTGAGGGACTGTGCACGGGGGAGGTAATTGAACTATCACCTCAACCTTTAGAGGATCGACCATGATCCCTGTTGTCGAAACTATAAAACCTAAAAGACGATTCGATGTCACACAAAAACTACATTTGTTAGGATTCAAGCGAATCCGATAGTAGCGACATCGCTCAAAGATAAGTTGGAGGTGCATAGGATGATCAACTCTCTTACGAGATCGTGATGCTAAATCATCGCGATAGGGCTCGACTATGTGTTTGAGATCATGGAAAGCAAAAGACATGGCCCGCTGAAAAGTGGCTCCAGTGTTCTTCAGGCCAAAAGGAATCTTTCGATAAGAAAATGTACCCCATGGACAGATAAAATATGTTTTATGCTGGTCTTCGGGCTTAATGTGAATCTGATTATATCTCGAAAAACCATCCATGAAAGAAAATACCTCACAGCCTGGACATTCATCAACAATCTGGTCAATGAAAGGGGTGGGGAAATTATCCTTTGGACAAGCCTTATTCAAATCACGAAAGTCCGTACATACGCGAATCGTTCCCTGCTTTTTGTTGGCCGAAACGGGATTTGACACCCATTGAGTCAACTGGATAGGGTAAATAAAACCAACTTTGAGTAGTTTCTCTACTTCAACCTTAATAGCTATTGCTTTCCGAGGATTAACCGGTCAAAGCTTCTGCTGGACCGGCTTGGCGTCAGGGTAAGTCATTATTTCATGTTCGATGATTCTTGGATCAATGCCTAGCATTTCCTGGTAAGACCAGGAAAAAACGTCGCAGAATTCTTTAAATAAGTCAATATAGATTCGAATCTTCTCGGGGGAGCAGTCCGCTCCGACGAAGACATTCTCCACGACGCCAGGGGTTCTGGAGATATTGATAGGTATCGTTTTAGCGATGGTTGCCATATTACCTTCGACGAAAACTGCGTGTGTAGCCAAAGGATTGACAGGACAAGACCTATCTCCAATGATAGTCAACACGAATTCACCAGCCTCAATTCTTCCTAACTCCAGGAGAAAATAAAATCTGTGGTGGAGATCATCCTAGGGTTTTTCTGGACTAATAAATGCATCTATAATCGCCTCGTCAGAGGGCAAGACCAAGTCTAAGGAATCGGTAGTGGCGAGCGAACCTTGAGTCCAGGTAGGCTCAAAAACTAGATCTAACTCTTGTGTGGGAGTTGGATCGAGGTCAGCAGAATCTTGCTGGACTATAGAGTACGAAACCTCTGCCGTGGACAAAGGCATGGCCATGACATGATGCCCTGTCATTTCCATTGTGGCTGATGGGGAAGGAAGAGTCTATGGATCATTAAAGTAAGTCGTACATAACGACAACACTTGAAATATTTTAGCCTTAGGCTGGTTAGGGATAGCCGATATGAACTTGACATCGTTGGACGAAGGCGGGTAATTGAAAGTACCCATCAAATGTAGGAACAAACCAACCCCTATATTGATGACATCAGGCTGTGGATTATAAATCATCGCGACCGTGGATGCCCCCGATGAAGGGCCAGGACGGGAGAAAGATAACTGATCAATGGACACGATCCAGCCCTCGTGTGGAAACAACAAGACCCGGAAAACTGTGGCAACCACTACATGCATAGCATAGGTCCAACTCCTTCCTAACAAGAGATTGTAGCCGAGATGTGCATCGACCACTTCAACTTTGACACACACAGTCTTTCCTCCTAGCTGCATGGCAAAAGAAGGAATGATTCCATGTGGTTTGAACGAATTACCATCGAAAGCAGTAAGAAGAGTAGGTGATGAAGACAAAACGGGTTGGCTAATGGCCTTCAAACATGCCAACGACATCACACATGTTGAGGCACCCTCATCAACCACCGTGCGAAAAATGTTCCAGGTAAAAGATTTTGTGGTGTAAGCCACTACTATCTAAAACACGACGTGGTATGGGAGACGAGGTTTCAATTCGATCGTATCAAGCATGATCATTCTCGGATTACAAGTCTCAGCAGATCCTAAGGCAACTAACATAGCCTTTCTCTGTGAAGGGTAGCTTTGGAGGACCTCCAAAGCAGACATTGCACAAGGGGTTTTTGACAAATCCTCCACCACAGAGTAGTTCTGGGCGACCCTCGCGTTTGGATTGTGGGAAGTTTTCTTGAACGCCCCTTTTGGGATGCGTGTCATTGTTTCACCCAACGTCTTCTCGATATGGAGAGGAACAAATGGGTTTTCGGCTTCTTTACCCTACTTAGAAGTGTTTGGCATTCTGTAATTGTGTGTCCTAGTCGCTATATTAGCATCACCTTTCAACATATAAACATTCGAGGTCGATGGATTACTAGACGATGAAGGGGGTCCCTGAATTCCCCCATCCGCGTTCGCAGAGGCTTGAGTTAAATTTTTCCCATCTGGAAATGGGTTCGTTAACATAGTAGGTTGTTGTTGCACCAGTAAATTTTGGGCCTCCGCAAGCTGAGGGCATAGGTGAGTCGGGTGGTCTTTCGTGCAAAGGTTACACATTACTTCGAATTTATTTTTTCTGTGTTTCCCTCACCAACATTATTGGTGGGTTTCTTATCCCCCTTACCCTTATTTCGTTGTTTCTTCTTTCCGTCAGCCTATTGGATGGCCTTCAGGTTTGTCGATTACACACTATGCACATCCGACATTTGAGTAGGGGGAGCAGTCGAACCAATGGTTTGGTTGGTCGTCATCTGTTGTATCGACAACTGTTGCAATTGATTCGACAGGTGATCAGTGGGCTTCGCTTGTGCTGAACCAACGATACCATCAACATGTGGTCCAGACTTCTGTCTGGTCTTGTCAAGAATAGACCGCGGTGCATCTGGCAAAAATTCGTAAAGTAAACCAGACTAAGAGTATATCAATTATAGCTGTTGAGCTCTCATTATCGCTTCTTCCTTGGAAAACACTCCCGACGTTGCAATGTCTTTAGATAAATGGGGTACCAAAGACTTAAGGAACCACTCCAGCAGGAATGCTGGTGGAACTGATACTTTTATCAAACTCTTCTGATGCCGCCATTCTCGGATGTGATCTGAGATATGGTCAGCCTTTGTTTGCTCAAATTTGACCAGCAACTCAGTGCCGACATCATATTTCATAGGTAAATGAAAATGGTTTAGAAAAACCATTGCCAATTCGCCTAAAGTAGAGTATCTTGAGCAGTGGAGCTCGATGTACCATTTTGCAGCACTCTCGATAAGAGTGCATTGAAACAGACACAACTGGATGGAGTCGTCTCTCAACGTGTTGGACAAGCACCATAGTTGAAAGGTGGTCACATGATATCCTGGATCTTCATTAGACTTACCTTCGAAGTTTGGAATGTCCGAGGGAAACTTGGTCGACATAGGAGGCCAATGCGGATCTTGACAGATTGGGTTGTTTAACAATCTTGACAATTCTAGCAAATGCAACGTTGCCAGAAAAGGTAGCTTGGGATGTTGAGTATGTATAAGAGGAAAGAAGCCTGGAATTTGGCTGGCACCAGGTTGCCAGGAAACGTTAGGCTGCTGACCAGGGTTTTGGTAAAAACCATGGTCGTGGCTAACATACGGATACTGCGCCTGTTGAGACATCATCGAATGACTCTCGTAATTGGACGTTGAGCACTGAGAAGGGATTGCTCCTGACGTTGTGTTCCAAAGGTTATGGAAAGGGCTTCCCCCTACCGATCCGATGAGCATAGGTATTGAGCCTTTCCCAGGGTTCCATTGGCCATGGAAGGGGTTTCCCCCGATCGACATCCCTGACGAGGGGATCGATCCCTACCACGGATTCTAGGGTCCTTGAGAGGTATTTTCCCCTAGTGCAGGAATAATACCTTGTATAGGATTTTGTGATTCAAAACCAGGGTTGCCCCCAACTGAGACGACAGTTGATGAGAATGCATTGTTACCAAATGCACCGAACAAAGAGAACGACAAAGAACCCACCGGTGTGGTGTTGGAAGAAATTCCTTGACTACCTGCTCCGAACAAGCTGTAGTTCATGTTCGGCCAAGCAGACTGCTGGGGAGCACCGCCTAGCGAGGGGGATGATGGAGGTATATGAACCCCACCATAAGGGAAATCATTATAGGGGGATGAGGTTCCCCCCATGGATCCTTGTAGAGGAGCGTTAGAGCTCCCTGCCCCCAGACCCAAGGTCTGTAGGGTGGAGTAAGACATGATAGAGTTTGTATCAAATCCAAGCATCCCGTATGAGAACAGAGGGCCTATCGCATTCTGGGTGAACGGAGCGGTGATCACCGCCATAGACGGAATCAAGCCACTACCCAAAGTAGAGGCGGTCGAGACCATGGTGGTCTGGACCAGTGAAGGTGAGTTAGGAGGTGGAACATCCCCTGTAGTGGCAGTCGTAGAGAGAGTTTGAGGACTCCCTGATGAAGTAGCATCATTTTCTTCCATCGCTTCTTGTAAAAATATCTGGCGCTCATGATGAGTTATCCTTGGGGGGACAATTTGTATCAAAACTGGCATTGACAAGTCAATGATCAGAGGGTTATAATGTCCGAGAGCTTTTGTTCCAGGGTCAGAAACAATAGGCTCCTCCATATGCAAGAGTTATTATATCGAGGATGGATAAGGTACAGTTTCTTGAGGCCCGGTCCCCTCAAATGACCCTTGTTGGTCAAGTCTTCGCCTTCGCGGTGGCAGAGGTGGCTCCAATTCAACCGAAGACAGGCCCTGAAGCCTTAACGACCGACGAAGCTCTTGATCTTCCAGTTTGTGAGAATATCAACGACACACAAGGGATTTTACTAACATTGAAAACTATCACACACTAGAAAGAGTTCCTATGAGACAAAGCAATCAAACCACTAGCTAGTTGGAAGAACAATTACACTAGCCAACACTAGAGAAACTTACCGGTGCAAGTGAAACTCGAATACGGAAGCACCCTCCAGGTATACTCTGCAAAGTGTGGCCCGATGTTTGTCCTAGGTATTGCGTTATACCCCCGCAGTCACCTGTGTAAGTCACTAAAATAAAGGCAAATAGGTTGCCAGTGCGCGAACAGTCACCGGGCGGGTACAGTCGATAGTTGGGTGGACCGCAATGAGCAGGGTATCAAGCCCGAAACCTATTGAGGGTATCGAAAGAAAGTGTTCCGGAAGACCACTGAGGACCTCAAATGGATTCAAGACCCACAAAGCTCCATGGCAAATGCAATCAACAGAATCCCAAGACAAGTCCTCTATATGTGTTCCCCACTATGCTTGGTCTGACTTTGGAGGGGTTATCTCCGCAACCTTTTCCCATGCAACCTTGTGTTTAGCCCTTGTGTTAGAGGGGGGTCCCAGATAACTTTCACGTTTACTAGACTTTTTACACTCCTTAGGACAAACTCGTATGTTTGTTTTATAGCCTTGAAGAGTTTCCTCTCCAACCTAAATCAAGGCTCTAGCCTAGACTAGTTGATGGACCCTACAAATATAAAGTCTAATAAATTTTAATTAAGCGTTAATTTTAAGTGGTTTGTCTTAAAGTCAAGGAAACATAAATGAAACTAGTGGTGTATTTTAAGAGACGAAAGAGAAGAGCTTTAAATGAAACTGAAAGAAAACTACTTCTTTTTGACAAATAAAGATTTGCAAATATACACCCTTTAACCAACTTTTCGTAACTATATTTTCTAAGATATTTTAAAAGAAAAACCCAAAACAATATTTTGCTCGACTACGAGCTACTTAAGTGTTCTGAGCATTCAGTAAAGAACTTAAGAAAACACTCTTTATCCTGATAAGCAAAGACAACTAACCTAACTACTTACTAAACAAAAAAAAATCATTTTTATTTTTATTTTTTATGCTTCAAAATAAGAAACTTGAAATAACTTCTTTTTCTTTTCTTCTAAAGCAAGTGAAAGGGAAAAAGTGAAGACAAGACACGACAAAAAACTGACTTCATGTCTATTGCAGATCGCAGGGAGTCATTGACAATACTAAACAGATTGATCATAAAAGACTCACAAACTCGTCTCAAACCCTTACTAAGAAAACACAAGAAATCTTAACAAAGAAATAAGCTAACTAACGTCAAACCCAGGCTAAAGACTGTAACAACAGAGACCGGGACTAGATCAAGAAAATCCCTAAGAAGTATGACTTCAATCAGGGAAGAGGTTAACTGCCTATTCTTGAAGAAAGACTTTCTTGACATAGGCACGCTATTGACACTTAAGCATCTTGCATATGTACGCGGGCTATCCAACGGTAGGGCACGTATGTACGTGTGCAGACCCATTGTAGGCCGCGTACACCTCTGTAACTTCTCAAAAATAAAACTAACAATCAAGGTTGACAAGGTAGGGAGTAGTGGTATGGCAGACCAGAATCCCTCAAAGAAAAAACAACTTACAGAAAACTAAAAAAGGTAATCAAAACCAATTAAAACACCCAAAATGATATCCCCTAAAAACTCTAGAGGCTTCCCTAGTACGGTCGCCAATTCTGCTATAGCAGGAAAACCCCCCTATGGACTACACTAGGGTTCAACATGTAGGCAGAGCTAACCGTCTAAAGTCTCCTACTCTTTAACAACTACCCCAAATACACCCCACATTCATGCATAAAACACAAGGTAAAAAGATCTGGTAACTCTACCTTAAACTCCACGTCCGGTGTCAATCCTTTCACGTTCGGTTGTTCCTCGACTACAAATATCCTCCCAAGGCCGACCTCTATTCATAAAAAGACAAACAAAGAAATACGAACATGCATTTTATATATGAATTAGTGGGTTAGATGTCATAATCAAATATAAATCAAACATAAAGATCGAACACATCATATATGGGACAAAAAAAACATTCCTTTATATTAATCTCACAAAGTTACTTACAATGAGATTGGTGACTGCTCCTCGAACCTGGTACGGGCTCCTCTTCACCAAGCTCCAATTGTGCTTCCACGTATCTTTCTCGTCTCACAATTCTCTCTAGGGAAATGCCATAAGCTTATGAATGAGGAAAAATGCAAGAATAGGGAATTCTGGCTCAAAACTCACAATGTGGATGCAAATTCTTGGGGCAAGGGGGGAAAGTGAAATGGGCAAAGTTTCATTGTTCTTATGATTAGCTTTGGAATGAGACGCCAACACCTCCTTTTATATGACAAAAAGGATGGTTATTCGGTTGGGTGATGGGCTATAGGCGGTGGGACAGTTGGAAAACTACCCAATAGCCCATAATCTCAACGAATTCCTTGCAACTTTTTAATTTTTACAACTTTTGTGAGTACACACGGGTTGAAATTGTGCAACTAGCGTACGTACGTGAGTTGTAACAGTTCAACAAGCGTGTGTACGCGTGCAGTAATGGTGCAGGGCGCGTACATCTTCAAAAATGTGGTTTTTAAGAAGAGTTGCTCAGTGACGGCTTGGAAAAAATAGCAAGTAAGATGGCCTGATGCCAGGTATGCATGTATGGTACAATTTAGGGTTATAACATCAAGTCCTATCAAGAAACCTAAGAAGAGATATGGGGTGGATGAACTTCAGGGGGAAGGGAACAAAATAAAGTCTCCTACTTTTGATGGTGAACACAAAAAGGATGAGGATGCAAAGACTTGGCTACTAAATATGGGAAAGTATTTTCAATTGCATAACTACTCTTCACTGGTAGATGGTAGAATTGCTATTTATCAGCTCAAGGGAAAAGCATCAATGTGGTGGGACCAATATGTGCAAGTACAACATATTTATGAGAAGAAGGTAACTTGGAGAGAATTCAAAAGATATTTTCAAAGGAAATACTTGACTAAGAAGTACTTTCAAAAGAAAATGAAATAGTTCTTTGAGCTCAAGCTTGGGAGTATGACCATAGATTAGTATGAAATAAGGTTTTTAGAACTGCTGAAATATGTTTCCTTCATCAAGGATGAACAAGTTAAGATTCATAGATATTTGAGTGGGCTGCCACCATATATCAGTGACATAATATAATATGATGATCCCAAAACATTGGAGGAAACAATAAGAAGAGCTAAGTGTATTTATGATCAATAAAAGGGGAAAGCATCTTACCATAAATCTTGGGAAGATGAGAAGAAAATCAATATGTAACAAAGGAAGAAAGGGACTAAGCCACCATTCTTCATAAATAACTATCGAGATCAACCAACTACTAAAGAATCCAGGATGACAGAGCCATTGGAGCAAAGGCCAAGGCAACAATCTATTCAATGTTGGGGTTGTAAGGGAGATCATATGTATAGGGACTATCCCCATAGAAGTGAAAGAGTGAAGGTTGTTCATAGCACACAGTTAGTTGAAACAATAGAGGACATGGGAAGGCATGTATCTAAGATCTATGCAGCCTTGGACAACAAGCAAGTTGAATTTCAGTCGCACATGATTGAAGTAGAAGGTAAGATCAATAATCATCCCATTGATATTTTAATTGATTCAGGAGCTAGTCATAGTTATCTAGATCCTAAGATGGTGGAAATATTTCATTTGCCAAGAAGCAAACTTCGAAAACCCTGGATGGTGTAGTTATCCATAGGAGATAAAATAAAAATTAATGAGTTTGTTAAGGCATGTTCAATGAACATGAATGGATTGAACACCACTGCAAAGTTGAACATCATATATTTAGGTTCTTATGACTGCCTAATTGGTATGGATTGGTTGGTGTTGGGCGCAGGCCCATTTTGGGGAAAAGACTAATTTTGGAGAATAAAGTGCAAAGAAGGAAAAGATAGCTGGTAGGAAAAGCAACACGTGAAAGGTAAAGTGCATGTAGAGGAGGAAAGCATGCGAGGTGCTCATGCAAGAAGACCTAACCATGCTAGGGTTATGGTTTTGGTAAGAGCATGTAATTGTTGATAAGCCAAAAATAAGTATAAATAGGTACCTAGGAGGTCTAGGTTAGGGTTGGTGTTGTTGTTGTTCTAGGAGTTGGAATGTAAGAAGGACTGAAAAATATGAGATTGGTTTTATAAGTTGTTGATCTAGAGAGAGAAAATAAGGTGGATCTTGAGGGTTAGATCATAGGCTGAGGAGACTGGTGTGATCTAGTCCACCTCATTGTAGATTCTGACCAAAATGACCGAGGATTGTAAGACGCACAACGCTATAATTTTGAAGAAACCATAATAAAAGAGAAAAGCAACCAAATATTTGTGGACGTATCCCAAGAGGGGGTGAACCATGGTAGATCATGTTTTATGTGGATTGATTATTGTTTATTTCTTTACTGTCAATGGTTATCTAGTAGATGAATGCATGAATGGGTTAACTGGATCTGATTGTGCCTACACGCATGAATACTAATGACATAATTTGTAGTATAGATGGATGTTAGAGTAAATAAATGAGGATCATAGTGTGTAATCCCAAATCCCCACTCATTCCTAGGCTTCAAGCACCTGAGCATTGCAACCACCCATAAGAACTATCTCGGGTGAGATTGTGTAGTGCATTCTATGCGTTGTGTTGCCTTCTGGTTTACCAGGGGGGGTGATAGTTTTAGGGGGTTTTGTTGGAAACCATAGTAGATATGAACCTGGGTCAACTCAAGAATGGTAGAAAGAGAGAAGTAACCAACAAATGGTTTCGTTGCCGATTGGAGTAGAATGGGATTGAGTGAATGAGCTCTGCTGAAGAATCGTGAAAAGAATGTCAGATCTAGTGAGGAAACATTAAAAGAATGAGAATATAGAAGGGGATGTTTAGACCATGGAACCCAACGAAGGCAGTTATCGAGAGCTGGTTGAAAACAAAGGAGCTGTAATTTGCGCAGAAAGATAACAGAAACTCGAAGTTAACACCACACAAATATTTGGACAAGTAGGTATTTAGTGACTTGCATGAAGTATTTTTCTGTGATTTCCCGAATGTGTTGCATGAGTGGATATTTAGGTTGAAAGACAACCACCCTACAAATCGTATCAGACAACTAGAGTGGAATTCTGTGGAGATCGTGCAGTTACAACAAGTTGACAATAAATTTACGTGGACAGTAGATTTCTGGTTAGACAACATTGTTGCATGATTTATCATAGAATTTGCAGTAGATACTGCGAAGTCTTACAGTGCAACAGAGCAAGAGTTCTTGAAGGGACCTAGAGGTAGGTATATCATATCGATGTATACTTCCATCAAGATGTTACTGTATAACAAAGGTGTAATGACAATGGCATCAAACAACTAAACTTCCCCGTGTGCATGGGGGAAGGGGGGAAGCACTGACAAGAGTCGGAGAAATGGAAGGAGAGATGGATAAAGGAAATAAGGAGGAGGCCTTGGACCCAATCATGATGGAGGAAGACTAGATCAAGCAGATCATGGAAAAAATTGGAAGAACGCGCAGTGGAGCACCCTACCAATACAAGATGAACAATAAGAAGAGAGCCATAGCCATGAGGGAAGGCTTGGACAGTGATGAAGAATAGGTAGAGGATCTCCGGGATGTGGAACAGATTGAGGAAATCCTGCACACGACATATGAAAGGAAGACAAGAGGTCCAAGGGAAGGAACCAAAGGCATAACTCCTTTCCATATCAATGTTAGTGTGGAACCCATAAACCCATGTGCAACTAATACACCAGAAAAAGAACCACCATTTAGACAACCGAATTTTAGTGGAAGACACACAACATGAAGTACATATACATAGGGAGAAACAACTGGGGGATCCAGTTAGGGAAGCATTAGTCAAGGATATACATCCCGCAGAGGTAGTAGTTCATCATTTAGGATGGCATGACATGATCCCACCATCAGGTTACCATAATTCAAGGGAGAGGCATCTAAGGACCCTAGGAAGCACTTGTTCATCTATGATAAGATCTGGGAAGCAAAGCAGATCACATGAGGATACAAAACTTGCGTAGTTAGCTATCACACTAAGAGATCACGCACTGGATTGGTACATGATCTTAGTTGCAAATGGTCCACTAGGAACGACCAAAACGATTGTAGATATCAAGAAGATACTGATAAATGAATTTCAAAAGCCTAGTTCAGAGGATCAGTACATGAATGAGATGATAGAGATCAGACATAAATCACGAGAATCTGTCTGGGAGATTGACCAAAGATTCAAATGATTGAAGGGAAAGTTGAAGCATGTGATGACATATATGCAACATAGACCTCTATCTGTGAATTCCCTTCTACCACACTTGAAATACCCTTTGAGACAAAAAAAGTTTCAAACTCAGGCAGAGGCTCTGCAGGCAACCCTACAAATGGAAGAGAACCAGTATCAAAAGACAGATCCAACAATAGAGGAGTTGAAGGAGGATATAAATAATCTAACAATTCAATTAAACCAGAACATGGGTAAGGAAAAAAGAGAAGTTGTTTGGTGTACCACATGCAGGACAAAAGGACATCACAAGAATGAGTGCCCAACATTCGCGTAGTACATGGAAACATGACTTCCAAACCCTTTGCCAACATGAGGACTATGGTGTGAGATATGTAAGACACAGGGGCATGATCCATATCATTTCCCATTGATGCAGAAATACCAGACAGTTCCTAAGAGTTCATATTGCAACTTTTGCAAGTCAGTGGGCCATGATGACAAAGATTCCAGAACAATGGTGTTGATGAGGGAAATAACATAAGACACCTATAGGGTGAAAGCATAAATGATGATAGGGCAAGCTGCACCAAATTTTAACCAAGTACTAACCCCATATAACAATGCGCAACAACAATATAACACTGCGCAACCACAATACAATACCGCACAACCACAGTATAATCCCATGTAGTATAATCAGGTGCCTCAGTAAAACGCACCGCGAGGAGATCGAGCTGGCTATAGAGGTGGAGGAAGTGGTAGAGGAGGCTTTGGAGGAGGCATAGAATTGGTGGTATGTCATAACTGTTAGCAACCAGAACACTATGCATGAGAATGTCCACTTCCACCTGCGACATGTATGTATTGTCGCACATCAGATCATGACACAGAAGACTATCCAACACTATTTGGGAAGATCCAGGAGAAGAGGAATCATAACAATCACAATGTACAATGGATATCTATAGAAGCTAGAGAGGATGGAAGAAATATCGACATAGTCACGCGCAGAGGAGCTAAAAGAGGACCCGACACAGTAAGACAAGATCCAACACAACACCAAAGCGTGAAGAAGAATGTCGAACCATAGAAGCAATTTGATGTGCATAATGAAAATGAGACATTCAAGCAAGCCAAACAAGAATTTTTGAAGCCATATATTGCATCTACATCAACTGCACAACATACTCAGGATGTACCAACGTACAAGATGTTATCATCGCTGGATCACACTAATGAAGCATAACCCCTAGGACAAGTAAGTACCATAAATTATTTTCTGCAATCCTGTGTTAAACTACTAAATGATCCATCATCTGTTAAAATATTACAAAATATGGTAGAAAGATGTAACACAGAGGTAGAGGGGAATCTAGAGCAGAAAATGGTTAATCATCTGCATACAAGGAGGAGAATAAGCAAATAATTCAGATTGAATGCCAACATTGGAGACTTCAACATGGGGGATATTATACTAGATTTAGGCTCAGAAGTAAATGTGTTACCCAAGAAGACATGGAATATATGGGAGAACCCACATTAGGATATTCACCTGTTCAGCTGAAACTAGCAAATCAACACAAAGTTCTTCCAATTGGAAGGCTAAAGGGTGTGATAGTAGATCTAGATGTAGTGCGCACTAAAGCTGATTTTGAAGTAATAGAAATAGTGGATGGCACAACACTTTATCCAACAGTGCTTGGAATGGATTGGGAATTTGAAAACAATGCCATAATCAACTTGAAGACAAGGAAGATTACATTCGAATCAGGCGACTGCAGAGTGATTGCGCCATTAGATATGTCAGAAGGAGAAAGGTTCGTAGAACCAACTTGTCTGGATTTAGAAAAGATAAACCAACTGTATAGAACCACTGTGTGAACATAAGATTATGTAAACCCAATTGCAGATGGGGTAATCATTTAGAGAAGTATCACATCATGTGCTTCAGACTCAGATACATGTTTGGAGAATTGGCAACATAGATTACATGAAGTATCCACAAGAAGGTGCACAAAAATAAACCACACAGTAAGATGGGTAGGTACAAAGATAAGAGAACCTCGCAGTTTTCATGGGGTGAATGACTTAGAATAATTCTTAGCAATATACGAAGATGAGGTGTTAGAAAATCATAGGCTCTTAGCCTTGGACATAGCACTCAAGGAAACACCTACAAGATGGTGGGGTGTGCACAAAGAGATAGTTAAGGACTGGTAACAATGTAAGCGATTACTGCACATTAGATTCAATGCAGAACATGGAAGCAATGAGATGTAGAGATATGATGGACATGGGACACCAGTAGAACACTTGGGGAAGTGTAGAACACTATGGAGAATGACACCACTAGAGGAATGACCTCATCTCTTCATTCACACATTGGAAGGAATTCCAACAAACTGGTATGTAGACCAGGAACTGCGAAGAGGCACTGCAGAATGGACAACATTACAACAAAATTTTATAGTCACTTTCTCATTTGAAAAGTAGAACCCCAACATTGATTCAACACTCAAACAAATAATATGGGTGATATTTATTAAGGAACCAGAGGTTGAACTTATTACAGAGTATCTACAATAGAACATACAGACATAGAAAGAACTACTGACAAGCTACCATGTGCAGGAAGAAGCACCAGATGAAGATGACCCACGCAACATTCAGATTACTGAAATTGAAAGAGAAAGAGAGGTGGAAGGTCCATATTTTGAATCATAAGTGTTTGCTGCATCGATCAAGGTGAATAAATTCAACATTGGGACAACTGAGAATCCCAAAATGGCCAGCATTGGAGATTACTGGTATGAACAAACAATAGAAAGAATAACATAGTTACTGCGTGAGTACAGTGACCTATTACCAATGACCTTTACAGAGACGAAAGGCATAGCAGGAGAGCTAGGAGAGATGAAGATACCTCTCAAACTTGAGGCTAGATCTGTCAGACAACGACCGTATAGACTGAATCCAATATATAAGGAGAAATTGACAGAAAGTTGGAAGCTGGAATCATAGAACCAATAGAAGAATCAGAATGGATAAGCCCTATGGTAGTTCATGAGAAGAAGCAAGGAGGCGTAAGGATATGTGCCAATCTGAGGAAGATGATTGATGCTTCCCTACATGACCCTTTCCCCATCCCTTTCAAAGATGAGGTATTAGAGAATGTAGGAGGCTAGGAAGCATACTCAGTGACAGATGGATTCTCAAGCTCCCATCAAATTAAGATAGCTCCAAAAGACAGGTACAAAACCACTTTTGCAACAAAATGGGGATCCTACCAGTACACAGTCATGCCTTTTGCGCTGAAGAATGCATCAACTATATTTTTAAGGGTAGTAATAGTTTCTTTCAAGGAGTTCATACATTAGTTTTTGGAAGTGTATATGGATTATTGGACAATCTACATTCTGTTGAAAGATCATGTAGAGGTGTTAAGGATAATGTTGGAAAGATGCAGTCAGTGTCAGATATCATTGAATATCAAGAAGTGCATTTTTGGGACACCATTTGGAATACTATTGGGCCATATAGTGTGCAAACAAGGCTTGCTAGTAGATACTGCCAAGATTGCAGTGATTGTTAATTTACCACCACCAAAATCAATATGCTAGTTGAGAGAAACATTGGGACACACATGCTACTGTAGGAAATTCATAAAAGGGTATGTGCAGATCACTATGTTGATGGAGAAACTGTTGAAGAAAGATAATAAATTCCAGTGGAACGAGGACTGTCAACAAGTTTTGGACGCTCTAAAAGAAAAAATGGTCACAACACCTATAATATTATTCCCAGACTAGGAAAATATATTTCATGTGCATGTAGATGTATCAGACATAACAATTGGAGTTATTCTGGCACATCCAGGAACAGGGAAATTGGACCATCCTATAGCATTTGCTAGGAGAAAACTGTCATAGTTAGAGCATAATTACAATACTATAGAAAGAGAATGCCTAGCTATGGTCTATGCACTCCAAAAGTTCAAACATTACTTACTAGGCAAACACTTCAAGATGTTTACAGATCATTCAACCCTCAAATACCTAGTCAACAAGCCAGTGTTGGGGGGGAGGATCTGTAGATGGCTATTTTTATTTCAGGAATTCGATTTCTAACTGATAGTCAAATCAGGGAAGCTCAATGTAGGACTGGATCATTTGTCAAGAGTAACCAATGGAGAGGAACCTACAAATTTAGAGGACAACTTCCCTGATGCGCAGTTATTTTCAATCCAAGTAGCTAATGAATATTTTGCTGACATCATTGAATACTTGAGTACATGGACTACACCACAAGATTTTAACAATGCACAGAAGAAAATTCTGGTAGTCAGAGCTGCAGACTATCAATTGATTGCAATACACTTATACAATATGGGCGCAAACAACATTTTGAGAAGATGTGTACTAGAACATGAGAGGCCTAGGATTTTTGCAGAGGTCATTGAGGGAATAGATGGAGGACATTATGTAGGAAAATCTACTGTGCATAAGGTATTGCACGCAGGACTATGGTGGCCGACCATTCACAGAGATGGTAAGGACTATTTCCAGCAATGTGATGTATGTTAGAGTGTTGGTAAACCTAATAGAAGGGATGAGATGCCCCTCAAACCACAAGTAACCTTGCAAGTATTTGAAAAATGGGAAATAGACTTTGTGGGACCAATTAACCCACCAACTAAAAGGTGAGGAGTAAGGTATATCATTATTGCGACATAATACCTAACAAGATGGGCAGAAGCATCACCAGTAAAATATTTCACTGCAAAGACAACAACACTTTTCATGTTTGAGCAAGTGATCACTAGATTTGGATGCCCAAGAATTTTGATGAGTGACCGAGGTACCAACTTTATCAACAATACTATCAAGGCTATGACTGAGGAATTTGAAGTCTACCATCAGAAGAGTACACCATATCACCCTCAAGCAAATGGAACAATGGAAGCTTTCAATAAGATCCTAGAGAATGCCTTAACTAAGATTTGCAATGTCAATAGGGATGATTGGGATTTGAAGATACCAACAATATTTTGGGCATACAGGACTACATGCAAAAAGTTGACATGACAAACACCATTCATGTTGGTTTATGGACAGGAAGCAATGGTTCCATTATAATTCCTAGTACCCAGTTTGCGCGTAGCAGCGATTACCAACATGACAGAACAAGGCGCATTAAGAGAAAGGATAAATCAACTGATGGAGATGGAGGAAGATGGGATTCTAGTAGGATTTCACCAAGAAGTTCAGAAAGTAAGAGATAAATCTTGACATGATAGAGATATCAAGAAGAAGAGTTTCAAAGAGGGCGACCTAGTCTTGGTGTATGACAACAAATTTCTTCGGCATCCACGGAAATTCAGAATGCATTGGCTGGGGCCATATGAAGTAAAGACTGTCACAGATGGGGGATCCATATAGTTGAAAGATTTGGGAGGCACATAACTGAGAGGAATGATCAATGGGAGTTGACTAAAACTGTATAGGGACAATCAACCTCCTAGTACTTAGAAAGTTACCACGCAGTAAGAAAACCAATACATAGTATATTCTAGTAGAAGTTAAGATAGAGTGAAAAAAAAGTGTTGTGTGAAAGATTTACTGCGCCAGACATCAGAAGACCGCGAGCAACGAAAATGGATGAAGCCCGATGAAAAGAGAAGACCATGTGCAACGAAAATGGACGAAGCACGACAAAAAGAGAATGTCAAGGCGCAACAAAAATTGAATTAGTGCGACGAAAAGAAAATTTCCACGCACAAAAACTACATGACATACCGCGCACTTGGAAAGCTCAGCGCGTTGGAAAAAGGACCAACGGTCAGAAAAATGGAAATTTGAAAAATCACGGTTACGACAAAAATGCGCCATCTCGAAGCAATTATGGAATTTAATGAAAAAGTACGCATAAAGTGCCGTTACATTAATCAAAGTTGGGGAAGATTCTTTGAGAAGTTTCATGACTTGCCTATATAAAGGGGAAACACGGGCAACATAAGACTCACTGTGAAATTGTGAAGTTGCAGAGAAATTGAGCATGCAGAGAGGAAGTGAGTTGACAAATAATACAGGGAGAACCAATGAAGACTTAGTCGATAGAAACTAACCAGTACCCACGATGGCACCACCAAAGATGGGTGTGTTGAGCCAAGCAGGGAGGAAAAAATGAAGTAGTTAAGCACCACGGGAGGCAACAACGGCCAGACAGGAAACCAGATAGCCCAAGGAATTCATCGACATCGACGCAATTCCTTCACCCTTTGAAGCACCCATATACCTTATGCCAGTGGTTGAAGAAAGGAAGGGTCCAACTGTGTTGACCATGGAAGTCGACCTGGCCAGTAGCATGCAGGGACATCTCGCGCATAACATAGGAAACCCACCAGAAACTGCGACGGTTGAGGGGGCCCAGTAGGAAAATGGCCAAGCCATTACATATATGGAGGCAGTAGTACCCAAAAACACCAGAGTAGAAACCACACAACAATAGGAGGGTTTGGTAGAAGATATCACTGGCCAACCAGAACTTGACGTAGAAAGAAGGCAGATGGAGGCGGGGACCTCAAGTCAACAGGAAAAATGGAAGGGCAAACAACCTATGGTGCTATCTCCGTGTAGGCATCCTGACACATCAATTTTACTCCCACACATTCTGGAAGGAGTGAAAACCACACAAACACTGCTAGGTTGCATGGAGAAGCTAAGATATTCAGACCACGATGTGGCCAATATAGGAAAACTCCCTGAATTTGGGCAACAGGTTTACTTAGATAACATAGGGATAGGGCCCTTTCGATATCCCATCATACAACCAAAGTCATGGGTAGTTGGCCTAGCAAACATAGGGATCCTAAACCTGTTGGAGATTCCCCTTTGGAAGGGGGAAAGAGGTGAAAATTTGCATTAAGCGGTTGATAGTGGTCCTCCATGGAGGATTCCTATGGATGGAACAACTCATCTCCATATATGTAGAGATGATAGCAGTAATCACAGTACCGTCATCAATGGGTGAGATTCCATCATAGTACCTGGATGATAAAACAAAAGAGAAGACTCTGGCTGAAGAAATGAAGCGGACATATGGGATAGAGAGGGGAGCACACAGGATTATTATTAAAAGGATCAGTGACGCCGCAACATGGATGGCCACCAAACTCATGGTCTATAAAATGATGAGAAAGTGTCGCAAAGAGGAAGTCCCTACCAGGGTTGGCGCAACTGCAACACGGTGCACAAATGGCACATTGCTCAACTCAACCCCTTAATTACTGAATCTATTCCTTGAGGACTGCAAAGACACATAGGACCTCGACACAGAGTTCCACTACTCATGGCTACTCATGCTAGTCGCATTGATGGGGTGGAGGGAGCCCCCATATTCCTACTTCTGTGACCAAACAAGTCAGTGCTGCGCAACACGGTACACGTCGTTGGGGAGCAACTCGGACCCCAAGCAGAGAAGCACAAACACGGGTACCTTTGCCATGTATTTTGCAGAAATACAGGAAAGAATATCCAACACTTGGTGAATTACCCCAGATGTGGTCACGCAGTTCAAGGACATAGCCAACTTCAAAGCATCAAGGCACAACATGTGGATCCAAGCACGCAGGGATCCGGGAAAAGAGTGGCTTCAATTAAGATACCGTGTCACGGAGGAAGACGTAGAAATGACCATGAGAGATTGACATGACGAATGGAAGATTCCAGTATTAACTCAAGAAGTACCTAAGGGTACAAAGGTAAACGCAGGGGAAACCAAGACACCTGCAGGAGACAAAATTGTTCCCAAAAGGCCGAAACCAACGTAGAAACTGATGCAACAAAAGAAGGGGGGTGGGCCAAGGGAAGATGCGTAGGAAGGAAAGAAGGACATTGCCCCACAACAAAAGGAACAAGGAGCGGGCGCTACAGAAACACATGGAACCCCCTCAACATCTACTCCACATGAACTAGGGCCACCTAAGCGACCAATTTCACAGACAAGAGGCTCGCGCAAGAAGGAAAAAGTGCATAAAGAGTCACCTGAGTACATGATTACAGAGGATGACGCTAACCTCGTGGCAGAGAAGGTGCAAGATCACATAACAAAAGACTTCGAAGAAGCCCAATACCAAAGAGGGAAAATACAAGACGACCTGGGTGGAATAAAGCAGGTCCTCAAGCAAATTGGAACTGCAGAGAGGTCTGAAAGGGGAGCAAAATCCTTCCCCGAGGGAGAAGCAGTAATGAAAACAAGGACTACGCCACAGAAGGAATACACAGTTTACACAATTGCCCAGGCAATTCCAACATTCAGAGTAACAAATGACATGTTGCACATGGTTGAAACCGCAACAAAGACGCCATTTAAATATTTGGCGCAGGTCGAGATGGTATTAGCCATAATACCCACAAAGGCATTGTACAGACTCCAAGTCAACGTAATGTAGGAGGTGCAGTTAGACATGAGGAAAAACATAGTAGAACTGCAGGAAACGAAAGGTGATAAGGAAGCATTAGAGATCGTGGTCAAACAAGTAAAATTCGAGACTAGAGGAGAGAAAGAGCACGCTGATAAAATCGAATAGGGGGTGACAACAATCTACAACCACCTTCCAGATAACTCACAGGCTGAGAGTTCAAGTACAGAGGAGAAACTCAATAAGATTTCCCAAACCATCGATCACTACAGGCAACCGATTGAGGAATTGAAGGAAAAATTGACTCCGACGACTCCACCTGAGATCAGGGAGTAGAGGAAAGTAGAAGTTGCACTCCAACTAGAAGAGTTGAAGAAACAAGCTAACACAATATAATAATTGTTTGAAAGAACAACGCAACTTTGTACAATGATGGAGGAATATGAGCAGGTCCAGTAGTGGGACCAAGAGGAAGAAATAATAAGTGCAAAAATCCAGGACCTCAAGCATAGGCAAAAGATAATTAGCATCATTGATCGCGTAAAAAGGAATGTATGAGATGAAGAGGTTGTAGGCCGAGCTAAAGATTGCACAGGCGCACAAGCAGGAGAGACATGCACAGATGGAACCCCTCCAAGAGAAAGCAATAGAAATGATCATGCAATTAGAGGCATAGAAGAAGAATATGGCGTAGATAGAAGCAGAATGCACAACCATAGTTCAGGAGGAAGTCACAACGCAAAACTTAGAAGCGCTCATAGAAAAGGTTGTGTAGATACAAACATGAGAAAGGGGACTTGCAGACAAGTTCCACAATCTAGCAGAGGTTGTCAAGGGAGCGCGCAGTGCCTAGATGGATCTAGACGAGCCACATGTCAGTGTTGGGGGTCTGTTGGGCGCAGGCCCATTTTGGGGAAAAAACTAATTTTGGAGAATAAAATGCAAGGAAGGAAAAGATAACCGGCAGGAAAAGCAACATGTGCAAGGTAAAGCGCATGCAGAGGAGGAAAGCACGCCAGGCGCGTATACAAAGGAGGAAAGCATGCGAGGAACACATGGAAGAAGACCTAGGCATGCTAGGGTTAGGGATTTGGTAAGAGGATGTAATGGCTGAGAAGCCGAAAATAAGTATAAATAGGTACCTAGGAGGTCTATGTCGAGGTTGGTGTTGTTGTTGTTCGAGAAGTTGGAATCTAATAAGGACTAAAAAATCTGATATCGGTTTTGTAAGTTGTTGAGCTAGAGAGAGAAAATAAGGTAGATATTGAGGGTTAGATCACAGGATGAGGAGCCTGGTGTGATCTAGTCCTCTTCATTGTAGATTCTAACCCAAATGACCGAGGATTGTAAGGCATGAAACACTATAATTTTGGAGAAACCATAATAAAAGAGAAAAGTATCCAAAGCTTTGTGGACATAGGCCACGAGGGGGTGAACCATGGTAGATCATGTGTTCTGTGGATTGATTACTGTTTATTTCTTTACTGTCAATGGTTAGCTAGTAGATGAATGCATGAATGGTTTAACTAGATCTGATTGTGCCTACATGCATGAATAATAATGAAAAAATGTGTAGTATAGATGAATGTTAGAGTAAATAAATGAGGATCATAGAGTGTAATCCGATATACCCACTCCTTCCCAGGATGAAAGCACCTGAGCATTGCTGCCACCCATAAGAACCATCTCAGGTGAGACTGTGCAGTGCATTCTGTTATCACATATAGTTGTCAAGGGAAACAGGTCATCCAAATTTTTGATCTGCATAGGAAGCGTCTAAGTGCAACATGCAGCGCAACTCATTTCGGGCTTAAAATACAAACTGACAGGCTCAGTTTTCAACGACGGAAGTCCCATGTGAAGTTCATACTAGCGAATTTCGGGTATTCGAAATTGTAGATTTGTGCAAAGTATAGCGCCAGAGCTAAAGGTCCAAAGTCTCGAAACCCCGAAGTAAGTATGAGCTGTTGATTTTGAAGGGGACAGGTGGCAGTTGATCCAAGCGTTCGGGGAAATGAACTTCGGGAGTTTCGAAGTGAAAAGTGCATAAAGCCTTTGAAGAGTCGAAGCCCGAACTCTTGAGGCAGTCATGGACCATTGATCTCAAAGTCAGCAGGGAGCCATTGATCTTAGCGGCAGTGCTTCCCAAAGCACCGAAGTGCCCGAAGTCCCGAAGGTCCAAAGTGAATCTAAGTCGTTGATCAGCAAGATCCATGTGTCGTCTGATCCATAGCTATGGGTAAAAGCGCATGGAGGAAAACAATGTTTGATATTTGTTTTCCCCGGAGCCTGGAGACCTGAAATGGATCTCGCCCGTCCAAATCCAGGAGCCATGCATCATCAGATCCCTAGCTCCAGAGGTTTTGCTTGGGGCAAATATAGTTCGAAGTTTGAAAGGTCCGAAGCCCGGATCGTGAAGAAAATATCAACTGTCGATACGAAAGGGGAAGATCAAATCCATTGATCTGAGGAGGGCGGATTTGAGCCACTAATCATAAATCCTTGCCCAAGATCATGAGATTGATGACCATAGTCCATTGCGGGGATGCAACATGCTCGGGCGATAATTTTCTTGAGCAGTCCCACAATCGAAACCATGTAAGTCAAATGTGCTACGCGGCGAAAGGAGATGGATTACGGGCCCAAAAGTGGTATGAGCCCAGACCACTTTTGAGCGGCCCCACAATCGTGTGTTTATATGGTGTCCTATTCGAGAGCACCACATGTCTGCCCCCTCATCATTTAATCTCGTTGATTTCCTAAGAAAAGGTAGTTAATGAAAGTTGAGCCGATGGTTGAAACCTCGACTCAATCCATAAATGGAAGGCATGAAAGGCCCGACCATGGGCACTGAACCCTCAGCTCGTGGTACCCCTCTGGAAAAAATTTCCTGCAGGCCCATGCCGAGCTAAATTTGCGTCTGACAGGAGGATACAAAAGGATACATGCATAGTCTGACAGAATATTGCTCAGATGCAAATCTTTGACATAGAAGGTCAGATCACGCTCCTTAGGGTCGTGGGCAGTTCAGAGTATAAATAGATAGTTTTAATATTTTTTTATGGTCGTCAACTGGTTGAGCAGAGCTCCCTATTTTATAATGTTTTGATGCCAAAACTGTTCTCTGGTTATGTATAAGATTTGAGACTTTCAGATTAATAGAAGTCTTCCTCTTTTCATATCTTGTAAAAACTTTGCTAAAACACTCGGGCATGGAGGATCCAGTCGAGGGTTGTTATGTTGTTGTAATGTAGGTTTTATTGCAGCGGTATTGTGACTAGTTTTAGTTGGCTTCCTTGTGATATTTTTCCCTCTTACATTGAATGGCTCGGGCATGTAGGATCCAATCGAGTTGGTGTAGCTGCATGGTGATGTAGGTTTGATCATTGTGCTATTGTGACTGTGTTGTTTGGACATATTTCAGTGTCTGAAACTTGAGCTTAAGAGTGATCTTGAGTCTGAGTTTTTCTTCTCCAAGCTGCTTGAAGGTCTGATGCCCATAGCAGTCTTGTCCACCTTTCTTACTAAGTCTTCACTCTGCTCACACTTAAACTCAATTCACTAACTGAAGTTAGTTGTGGCCCTCACTTCCCTATACATTTCTTGTCCAGTTCTGTGTTGAACTTCATTCATATATTGAGTTTTGTCCATTGACCTCCACTCATATAAACCAAACATCCACCAAAAACTCTGATGGGTACTGGGCTCATCCTTCCGCAATCTGAGGGTGACTATCAATGCTAACACATTCTATGCGCTGTGTTTCCTTCTGGTTTACTAGGAGGGCTGATAGTTTTAGGGGATTTTGTTGGAAACCATAGTAGATCTGAACCTGGTTCAACCCAAGAATGGTAGCAAGAGAGAAGTAACCAACAGTTGGACCAACATCATGCTATCCTAGAATGTTATAAAAAATCATTTACTTTCTTGGATGAGGAAGGCATCTTAATGATAGTACAAGGAATTCCCAGAGTCGTAACTGTCAGAGAAATATCAACCTTGCATTTGAAAAAGAGTTACAGAAAAGGATGTGAAATAATTTCCATGTAGATGGAAGAGACACCTAAGGATAATGTGTCAAGTATTTAAGAGTGGGAAGTCCTAAAAGAGTATGAAGATGTGTTAAAGGAAATACCAGGATTTCCACCCAAAAGAGATATTGAATTCTCTATCAATCTGATGCCCGGAGCAGCTCCAGTATCTAAGACTCCTTATAGGATGAGTACACCTGAATTGAAAGAATTACAAATGCAACTTGAAGATATTTTGATGAAGGGGTATATATTCCCAAGTGTGTCACCTTGGGGTACCCCTATACTATTTGTGAAGAAAAAGGATGGAACATTGAGACTTTGTATTGACTTCAAGCAGTTGAACAAAGTGACTGTGAAGAACAAGTATCATTTGCCAAGGATATATGACCTTTTTGATCAACTGAAAGATGCAAAAATATTCTCCAAAATTGACCCCAGGTTAGGTTATTATCAAGTAATAATTAAAGAAGAAGACATGAACAAGACTGATTTCAAAAAAATGTATGTCCTTTATGACTTCACAGTAGTTCCATTTGGATTAACAAATGCACCAGTTGTCTTCATGTGTCTCATGAATGGTGTATTCAGGAATTACTTCGAAAAGTTTTTCATATTCTTTTTTGATGACATCTTGATATATTCTAAGTCTGAAGAAGAGAATGAGAAACACTTGAGAATGGTGTTACAGATATTGAGGGAGCATCAGTTGTATTCCAAGTTGAGAAAGTGCTCATTTTACCAGAAGCAAATTCATTATTTGGGTCATATCATTTCAGAGGAAGGAATTGCAATATATCCATAAAAGATAAAGGCCATAGAAAGTTGGCCAACACCAAGAAACGTCTCGGAAGTGAGGTCATTCATGGGCCTTGCACATCCAATCACTTCCTTGCAGAAGAAGGATGTGAGGTTTGAATGGACACATGATTGTCAAAGAAGTTTCCAACATTTAAAGCATCTATTAACAAGTGCTCCAATATTGAGGATTGTTGATCCAACTGAAGACTTTGTTGTATGCACTATTGCATGTAAAGAAGGATTGGGTGGAGTCCTTAGTCATAATGGTTATGTGGTGTGTTATGAATCAAGGAAGCTAAAGGAGCATGGAAGACATTATGCAACTCATGATTAGGAGTTGGCAGCTATAGTGCATGCCCTGAAGATGTGGAAGCAGTACCTCATGGGAAAGAGATTTGAGTTAATAATATACCATTGTGGTCTGAAATACTTGTTTGGACAACCAACTCTAAATGCCAGGAAAAGAAAGTGGTTAAATTTCATCAGTGAAAATGATTTTGATATAAAGCATGTGAAAGGAAAATAGAACAAGGTGGTTGATGAAATCAACAGGAGGGTGATGCAATGCATGCCACATTCATTAGCATGTGTCAATCAGACTTGAAAGATAAAATTCTAGAAGCTGCAAAATTAGATCAGAAATACATGGAGTTAAGGGAAAAAATTCAGCAAGGTAATTTACAACAAGAAGTTGAAGACTATAAGCTGGAAAATGATGAAATAATCATGTACAGAGGTAGAATTTATGTTCCAAATTCTAAGGAATTGAAGGATCTGATATTTGGAGAAATGAATAATGTACCTGATGCTGGACACCCCGGTTACCATAAAACTATTGCAACTGTCAAGAGCCAATATTATTGGCCAGACATGAAGAAATAAGTTGTTGAGTTTATTGCCAAGTGTTTGGCATGCCAAAAGGTCAAGGTTGAGCATAGACATTCATATGGACTGCTACAACCATTGTCCATTCCCGAGTGGAAGTGGGAAGTGGTAACAATAGATTTTATGACTAAGCTACCCAAGAATAGCAAGCAACATGATTCTATCATGGTAATGGTGGACAATCTTACCAAAGTTGTCCATTTTATTCTAGTAAAGCTTACTCACAAAGCAACTAACATAGCTTATGTGTATTTGAGAGTGATAGCTCGATTGCATGGAATGCCAAAGAAAATTGTGTTTGATAGAGAACCAAAATTTACTTCAAAATTTTGGCAAGGACTGTTCAAGGAATTTAGAACAAATCTTCATTTTAGCACATCTTATCATCCAGAGTTAGATGGGAAGATATAAAGGGTGAATCAAGTAATTGAAGATATGATAAGAATGTATGTCATGGATAAACCATCCAAATGGGAGGATTATCTAAACTTGGTAGAGTTTTCCTACAACAATGAGTATCAATCATCCCTGAAGCTGAGCCCATTTGAGGAACTCTATGGCAGAAAATGCAACACACCAGTCAACTGGGAAAACCCAACAAACCGCACAGTAGTTGGAACAAAAATACTTAGAGAAATGGAAGAGTAGATGGTGAAGATTAAACAAAATTTAAAGGTTGTGCATGACAGACAAAAAATCTATGTTGATAAAGTCATAACTCATAGGGAATTTAATGTGGGTGATCATGTGTTTCTGAAAGTAAAGGCCAACAAAAGTTCATTTAAGTTGGGAAATTGTTCAAAGTTGGTAGAGAAATTTTGTGGGCCATTTGAAATCCTGGAAAGGATTGGGCCTGTGGCATATATGCTTGTCTTTCTTGCAACAATTCATATTCATAATGTATTCCATGTGTTATTACTTAAAAAGTATGTGCCTGATACTAATCATGTCATTGATTGGAATGTGATTCAGGTGGAGCAAGAAAGCAATTTTCAAGTGCTTCGAGTGTGCATATTGGATCGGAAGATCAAGCAACTTCGAAAATGAGCCATAGAGATAGTAAAGGTCCAATGGACCTGGTACAGGCCCAAGGATGCAACTTGGGAGCATGTAGATGCTATGCAGGCATAATACCTGCATCTTTTTTAGAATTCTTGAAATTTTGATCGTACATGTGTATATACTATACTGAGGATAGTGCATAAATAAGGGGGAGGGGATTGTAATACCCCTAGGTCGATCCCCAAGTGTAAATATCAATGTAACTGTACTTTCCTTATAAGATGGTGAGTTGAAGTAACAATTTTTTTTGGTTTTGTTCTGCGCGCATTAAGTTAGTGCGCAAAGATCTCACACCAAAGGAGTACACGTAGTTGTAAAATGATACATTGCGCAGTTTAATGTTTTGACGGACACCTATGTAAGTACACCTGAATGACACACTGAAAGGGGAACATCTTAATGAATGCAACGTGCACAAGTATTAGTGTGAAAGGATGGCGCACTGAAGGAAAAGGCGTACAACCCCGGATTCAACACACACTAGATTAAGTGTGCAGGTTTTAAAGGTCTATGGAGCCTTTTGTATATAAGTCATGATGTAATGCACACCTGTGTAAGGGCGCAGGGGTGGCACACTGAAGAAAGAGTGTGCGCAACCTAGAAGTTCCGTGCGCACTAGTTTTAAGTGCGAGAACTGGATATTCGAGGCCGATGAGCCTGATGCAAAACATCAATATGTTGTACTAAGATTGTAAATGTATTCTGATGATAATATAATGAAAATACATCCTTGCGACATACTGACCACATAAAAGAGTTCGGGGGGCTTAAACTCCACTAGTTGAGGTCAATGGGGCTCGGTTAAAGGGGCTTAAACCCAAAAAATAATATTTTATTAATATTTCTTAAAAAGTGTAAGTTAGGATATATTATTATATCCAACGTCCTAAGGAAAGGAAAAGTGGCTAAAGGAAGTTCTCAACATGACAAGTGTCAAGTTGGGAACATGCTGTGGATTGAAGATAATTCTCGACCTAACAAGTGTCAAGTTGAGAACCTGTAGTTAAATGGTTTGGACTTAGTCCATTTGGGAATTNATTACTGTGACAAGTATGTTGAATATTGTCATAGATACCTATATATGGCTTAGCCTGAAGAGATAGAACTGAAGAGGCAAATTGTTAGGCTTGTGGGAAATTGGACTGAAGAAGCGGGTTGTCAGGCCTATGGGAGATTGTAGTCTCTCCAAGTGAGAGAATTGCTGGGAATTATTTCTCGAGGTGCCAAACTGCAACGATAGGGCTCTCAAACTTCCTGTCTGGTCTGTTGTTGAAGCCCTATAAGGGAAGTGGGGCAGCCGAAGGACTGTTGAGCAAAGAAGGGGCACACTTCCTGGGAATGAGAGACTATAGGATGTCAATGTGAATTGACATATGTGACGGACTTTCCAGTAATTAAGTGAACTATGACCGAGTTACTCGTGACTGAGTTCCTGTTGAGTGTGAGACTTTAGCCTGGTTGGGAACCCTTACCCAAGTGGAGTTTAGCCCCAGCTCTGGGGTGACCCACTGTTGAGATTTATGGACAGTGTAGTTTAAGGTTGGGAGGAACATGGAAGGTCTGCCCACAGTTGGTGTCTTTTATTCAAAAGATAAGTGCCAATTGTGTGTTAAATCATGTTTGAAATTATAATTATGCAATTGTTGTCATGGTTTTATATTGTTTATGTTGTGTGTATAATTCTCTATGAATTTGTATAAATATGTTAAGAAAATGTATGTAATCACATATTGTAGAATATATGTTTGTGTTTAATTAGTGACAAAGTTATGTTAGAGCAATTTCGGTTGAATTGCTAGTAAATTGGTATCAGAGAAGAAAGTTTCAAGTGACAATGCCTAGAAGGAGTTTGGGGGTGTTACATCCCATGTCTTCGGCATGGTAGGTGGTGATGAATACTTGGATCTAGTTGTATGGTGTGTATGAAGAGTAAACTCTTGCATATTTCTACCGCAATGTGAAATTTGTCCAAGCAGTGGAAGAACTCGATGTTTTTCAATAGACAGTCGAAAACCCTAGTTAAGAATCAACAGAAGATCCCAAGTCGACCAGGTTGACTACGAATTCACATGTTCAGTCGGTTTGACTCAACCAAACCTTTCACCTGGTCTGATTCAATTCGGTCGAGACTTCTAGTCAGTAGCACTACAAGGAAAATATCTTTTAGCAGAGGTTTCTAGTGTTACAAAATTGGAAAAAATTGTCAAAAAAACCTCCACTACAACATCTATTATCGATAATGGATGTTTTTTTGGATACTATAAAGAAAGTTGATTATAACTAAAAAAACATGGGTGTCCGAAGGTGTAAGCGAATGTTTACAAATCAATGCATTTGTATAAGGCATAAGCACCGGTGCGTACATACACATCCAACACTGGTGTTGTCCACTTAACTTCTAGCACTGGTGTAGTAAAATATGAAAGCACCGGGGCAGTAGAATATTTAAGCACCAGGGCATTTGTCTTATAAGCATCGGCGGTTTAACATCAAAACACACCGAGAGAGTTAGAAATAATTAAGCACCAAGGATTTCTACATAGAATGCACTAGTGCATTATTAATAAGAAGGCATTGATGATGTATAAAATAATATGCACTAGTGCGTTACAGGGAAAAACACCCCGGTGCATTAAAAATCGAAAGCACCGGTGTTTTTCAGTAATAAACAAGCCACTATATTGATCAATAACACAATAGTGCCGATGCATATCAATAGCACATACACACTGATGCTTCATATAAGATTAACGCACCAATGGCCAAATTTTTAAATAAATTTTGTGGTACTAAATTAATATTGAAACTAGTGCTAATTGATTACATAAAGCACTGGTGTGAATTTCATATGAAACACACTGGTGAGTTTTAATATTAAATGCGCCGATGAGATTAATAATTAAAATACATCGATAAACATCCACCTGTGATAGTGCAATTATTGTTATTTTTTAATTCCATTATTTATCAAAAGATTTACATATATCTTATATTTTGATTAGTGAATTTGGATATGTTGTTTGGATTAATTAGTTATATCATCAGATTTTGCATCTCTTCATTATAATATTTAGGCATCCATATATTTAATCAACGATGTAACATTTCACAGCGACATTGGACAACACAATAGAATAAATTAAAACATATTTTATTAAATGAATAAGAGGGTCTTTATCATACAAAATGGGACACTTATCGGTAATCCCTTGTCTTTCAATTGGGACACTATGTCCATTACATTAAACAAAAATGTCCGATTTTCACACACAATTATTTCAAAATAATACAATTGCAACTTGCATTGGTATCCAAATATATTGGTCATCATTCTTCACTAGAACTGATGTTAGTGCTCGAGCTACTTCCATGCCTTGAGTTATTTTGTTGAATGTTTGATTGATTGTCTCGATTTTTTTTTTATTCTTGAAGTTCCATCTACAAACATAAAAACAAACTATAATGAGTCTATCTACATTGGTGAGAATAATGAAAATTGAAATAAATAATATATTTGAATGTAAATTGAAAAGTGACATACCTCCAAAGCAAGAAGTGACTCATGAATCATGCACATATGTTCAAAATCAAATTTGATGCCTTGTTTCAATAATTCTTCGGTTGGGTCAGTTCCATACTTTGTTTCCTGCAAGTTTTATACCCCATAATAAATCATAGATTTAATATAAAGTATTATTTTTGTTTCATTAATTATAAAATGATGGAATTAAAACAACATAGCTTATACTTACAAATTTGATAATTAATTTTTGATATGCCAACATATACTCACAACTATTAATTAACCCAATGTCAATCAATTTTTCTGATGGCTCTTCTTTGTATGTTAGCACCTGTTTGAAGACATTCAAGGATGGTTGTTGTAAAACAACTTAAAATATACAAAAAAAACCTTAAGTTGTTATAAAGAAATAACATTTACTCATAAACTTTGCTATCAACCCTTTTCTTCCTTATCATGCAATTTTATGTGCAGAATGAGTTCCATTTTCTTTTCTTTTCTGTAAAAGAATATTTGAAAATCAATATTTAATGTGTAATTAATTATTTGTACCTAATAGAAAAATTCAATGATTACATACATTTGAAGCACATTATTGTTGACATAGCTTCTCCTACGATGCAATTATGTCCAATTCTTTGACCATCTCCTTGTACACTTTTTGGATATTCCTACTGGCATATTTCAGATATCATCTCGTTGGTCCTCTGAGATTTTCATAATTTTCCTAAAAAAATAACATGATAATAAAATATTTTTATATTGATATATGAAAACTAAATATCACAAAATTGATATATTAATAAATGAATACTTTGTAATATATATATTCTAAAAAAATGTTTTTATGAATGTTACTTTTTAAATGATTCTTTTTTGTTGTTGTATGGTTTTTCTATTGCAAGTATGACAGGTCTCATTGACCATTGCTCTAGAAATGCTTTCTGTAGTTTAAATGTAACTTGGTTCTTGGAATCATTGGATTGATTTCTATATTTTAAGTGGAAAGTATGTCTATACATTCATTCCACTATATCCCTCATAGTTCTGTAAAAGTTTTTCCCTATTTGATTAATTTCCAACACCACTCCAGATGAGCTAAGGACCAATTCATCATCATTTACATCTTCTATATTAATTAATTTTGTTTTGTTATGATGACATTTTGTTCCCTTGTTGTTGGTGCCGATAGAACATTAAACATATGTAAACTAATAGATTGTTTGAAACATGTCATCTAATATTCCTAAGTATATTATTAATGAAAATTAAAAAAAAAATCATATTGAATAATATTTTTTCATTCACTTGATTCATCCCTCTGCAATTTTTCCATCAAGCTTTTATGCTATTTTGCACTTAGATCATAAATAATGTTATCAAGCTTCCTCATTTTGTGGCATTGCATGATACACACCAACCATTACATATTAGTTAAACTTACATATAGTTCAACCATATTAATTTTGTATAGAATTTACAGAGAACCTGCCTTTTTTGTTTTTACGGATGTGTCATCATTGTGTCGACCAAAACTTTTCCTATTTGAACTCTTCTCACGCATATTTTTATCAATATACAACCTGTACCATTCAATACAAAAATTGTTCAATATATTTTATAAATAAATCACATAATTTTCAGCAAAAAATAATCGTTGTAACCGGTGCGTTTTTTATATACAAACAACCGGTGCGTTCCATACAACAACATGCACCAAACATTTTAATTTATTTTTAAAAATACTGTGAATTACAATAGTGTGATACATTTAGAAGATATCACAACGACTAGAGTAGAAAACAAAAACATAGCAAAAAAATTAAACATTCATAAAAAAAAAACAATAGAAAAATTACACACCGATGAGAAGAAAAATTAAAAAAATTATGTGACAACATTTTCTGTGTTGTTTAGATGACAACATCGACGATATTGTTTTATGCACCTCTCTCTCTCTCACACACACACACACACATATTAAATCTGGCTTAATTGGTGTGTTCCTTATACATAAAAGCATCAGTGCATTTATGTATAAGAAACGCATTGATTAAGCTAGATTTAAAAAAAAATAAATTAAATATGGTGCAGTTGAAAAGGTGCACCGAAAAAGCAGAAAACATTTAAAAAAAAAATGTCAAATTAGAAACAGTTTAAAAAAAAAAACGCAGAGAGACGATTGCCTTTGGGATCCGATGCAATAAGTGATCCCTTTGCATCACATTCCAAACACTTATATATAGAAAAAAAAAACCATTAGATCTAAAATACCTAAAATGAAAAGCCCTAATTTTGAAGTGTTAGAGGGAGTTAAACCCTAGGGTGAAATTTTTCATTCACATAAGCAAAAAAAAACAAGGGTTTAAGGTAAGTATGATATTTTTTTTATTTTTTTTATTTTTCCTTTTCTGAATGTAGGGTTTTGAGTGAATCACCATACCCTTCAAATCCTGATTTTCTGAATATTTCTGTTGTTCCAAAGTATTATTCTGCTCCACAATGCTCCCCGATATGTCTCTCTTCCAAATTTGTCTGCTGTAAATTTTGACAAAATAATGAAAATATTGAATACCTTCTTAATATTAAAAAACTTTATGAAAAGGGTTAAGAGTGAATCACCACACCCTTCAAATTCTCATATTCTGAATAATACTGTGGTTCCAAAGTATTCTGCTCCTCCACAGTGTTCCTCCATATGTCTCTCTTGCAAGTCTCTCCCCTGAATTTTTTTTGCAAAATAATGAAATACTGGATAACTTTTTAGTATTTAAATGACTTTACGAAATTCAAATCCCTCTGTTTTTTTAATTGTTTAAAAAAATCACATTTTTAAAAACTTTTCTTGGCACTATGATGCGTTTATGTAAGACACACTAATGCGGCCATATTACATTACGCATTGATGCGTCCATATTATTTGACGCATCGGAGCCATATACTTGTCTTTTATTAACAAAATCTAGAAACACATTGTGGTTAATTTTTCAATGCACCGATGCTTATTGTTAATATGTGCACCGATGCATTTGTGGTTTATAAGTGCACCAGGATGATTTTAAAGTTATTTGAACTTTTATTTGCACACAAAATAGTATATTCATCTCAAATTATCTTTTAGATGAATTCACATGACTTGCAATACTTCAGTATACATTTTATTATGTCAACTTATTCTTAAAAAATGGTTTCAAAACTATATTCAAACTAAGATTGTGGTATGGTCCTCGAAATTTATTTTAGATATGTACATGAAAAAATAATGCTAATTTTGCTGAAATGCAGGGAGAAAATCTTATTATATGATCAAATGGCCAATTCTTTAAAATCCGGTCCATTCCATATTGTTCAAAGTCCATCACAAGTTCTCCCTTTCCATCTCCAATAAGTTTAACTTATTTTATTTATGTTTCGATTATCTCATTGATTTTTTTTATGCATGTCAATCTGAATAAAATGTATTCAAATTTGCAGGATCCTGATTTAGAATTGAGTTCAGATGCAAAAAATATTCCTGTACCGATTTAAAAACGTCGGAAGGTCTTATCAGGAGCAACATACCACAAGCAGTTGGTGGATGAAAATGGACAACCGCTTTACCTTGCCAATTGTGACATTCCATCTTCTAGCTGCAATCCTTGGTCGATGATGGTAATAATTGTTTGGTATAACATAATTTGAACAAAAAAATAATTGCATTGTGCTTACTAATATCATCAATGCACTAATGTTCAATATTTTTGAAATTATGATTCTTTTGATGACGAACAACCTACCTACCAATCTTCCGTTGCACCCCACAACAATGTCAACTCGAGAGAAGGATGGAATGAGAACACAACTCAGAGAGGAAGCGTACCAATAATGTTTGAAAATTCCCACTACGTCAAGATTCACCAATTAAGAATGACTACAACAATAATAGTTCTTCAGAAGTTGGCAATGGAGACAATCAAAAAGAGGTTGGTATGGTTGATTACTTATGTGATATGACTGCCATGGAGAAAATGTTGTTAGACGCATTCTAGAACGATGAGCTAGGGGATGATGCTCATATCAATGATTCCATTTTCGAAAGCCTAAAATATGGTTCCAGGACCCCACTCTTTGGACCTAGTGCTGGGTCAAAGTCTACCCATATTGGGACAACAATGTTACTTTACAACGTGAAAGCAAAGTTTGGCATGTCAAACACATGTTTCTTAGCAATATTGAGGTAATTGACCAACAAGTGCCTTATATTAATTTTGCAAAATCTTGTCACAGTACAATCAACATTAGAAATGGTTTCTTTTATAAACGTTAAATGACCTTGTACATTAATTATATTGCCCACTAACTGCGGGATATTCAAAGATAAGGTTCTTCCTAGTGATAATTTTTTTCCCGGTAGCCGCGAAGAGGCAAATAAGTTGTTGAAAATGTTGGGTGTTGAGTATATATCATATCATGCATATACAAATGATTGTATTCTATATAGAGGAGAATATGCAGACAAAGAGATATGTACGAAATGTGGCCATGGTAGGTACCATAAATCAAATAAAAATGGTAAATCACATGGTCCTCCTCATAAGATATTGAGGCACATGCCGATAATCTCAAGGATTCAAAGGCTCTTCATTGCAAAGAATTAGCTATGTTGCAGGGATGTCATGCCTCACATAGAAGTGAGTCAGGAGTTATGGGAATCCCAACATATTCAATAGCCATGAATCATATAGAGAATACATGGCCAAAAAAATTCAAGGATGAAGTACGAAGTCTATGACTCAACATAACAATGGATGGCGTGAACCCATATTCCCTCTAAAGCACCAATTATTATGTTTGGCCTGTAGTAGTGATCAATAACAATATCCCCCTATGGTTTTCTGTGAAGAATGAACATCTTATGTTGGCTCTTATAGTCCCTGGTAGAAAACAAGTGAATAATATGGATGTCTACCGAAAACCATTGCTAGATGAATTGAAGGAATTATGGGAATGGATACATGTATACGATGTATTAAGACCCATCACAATAGAGAGGAGTTTTATGTTGTATGGAATATGTGCTTACACCACACATGATTATCCAGGATTAGGAGTTTTCTCTGGTAATTAACATGTTTATTGATTTGTTTATATACGTAACAATATTTATTTGCATATTTTATTCGTTGTGATTGACATTCTATTCTTAAACGCTAACATGTTTTGTATACAATAATTTCGCAGGTCTTGTAACTAAAGGATATCATGGATGTAAATGTTTTGGACCTTCTCTAAAGGCTAGGTGGTCCAACCACCTACAAAAGCCAATGTTTGACTACTTGAGGGTATTCCTCCCAGAAGAACACCCTTATAGAGGATCAACATCCTCTTTAAATGGTAAACCAGAGAGAACCCAAATGCCTGCAATAATGACACCAACAAAATGGCTTAGAGCATATGAGAGAGAGAAGGAGAAGGAGATTATAGAAATATTCGATTCAAATGGGGAGCCTATGCTTGATGATCCATAATTATTAGACACCTATGTTGAAAAATTTCCCATTGGGATGAAAACAAAATCTATCTTTTATGAGATCCCCTATTGGGAGCATCTTAAGATTTCCCACTTACTAGATTTTATGCATATATTTAAAAAGGTTTCATCTTCTTTATGGAGACACATATCATCGAAATAAAGTGACACATTGGCTGTGAGGTCAGATCTTATTTCTTCAAAAACTAAAAAGAAACATTGGCCAAGACAAGAAAATAGAGGAGAGGCCGGTCCCTCTTGGTCTTTCAAAGAAGGTGATGTCCCATGGATTTTGAAGAAAGAAGATCTTTCTTTGGCAAAGGAAGTTATATTGGGTGTGAAGGTGCCTTCTTTATATGGGTCTTCCCTATGACATTGCTTCACTGTGTGTCAACACCATTTGTCGGGGTTGAAATCACATGACCATTTGAACCTTCTAAAGGTACGACGTATGTCAAAAATATGATTTTATTATTTGTAATTTTTATTTTTATGCCATG
>SNQJ01S0003692.1:0-11036 GCA_010110895.2 Picea sitchensis | reverse complement strand
TGTCAAACATCGATCCTTGAGGTAGGGTTTTATTTTTTCTTTTCCTTGCTTCCCTCATCCCCTTTGCTTGATCGAGTTAACGTGCAACACTAGGGTTTCTTTGGTTGGGTTTCTTCACTCATGAGTGGTCGGAAGTGCTAGTGGTCTATTTGAGGAATATGGCAGTTTATGAGGATGGGATGGAATACTCTTTGGACCCGGTGGAGGAGATATCTCTATGGATGGGTACAACTGGCATCTTGTTTTCCCCTCTGCCTGCTCATTGCTAAGGGAATTCATATATGGAACTCTGGGAGGAGGTCGGGTTCCTCTTGATGTATACGAGGTGCTGGTCACTTGCAGTTGATTGGTTTGTGGTTCACTTTCATGGATTGATGCTGCACCGGGGGTTAGGCCTGGGTACGATTTCTGGCCCGGTTTTGATTTTAGGACTGCCCCCCTCAAATATGGTGCCTCTTGTTATGATCTCATCTTTGACAAGTTTTGGTAATATTGGCGTGGTTACCCACTCCTACTCTCCATATTTTTCTTCCAAGGCAGATTTTCCTACATCAGTTACCTCCTTAGGAGTGGGTTATGAAAGTCCTCATGTCTCAAGCTTCCTTCCATCATGGTTTCTTGATGTGGGTGTCACTCCTTTGATTGTTTCTTTAGAAACCGTGGGGGTTGCCCTTCCCTCCGAAGTTTTACAGTCGACGACAAAAGGTTTTATTGCAATAGCCTTAGAACCCTCCAATCATAATGGTTGGGACAAAGTTGGGCCTTTTGGGGGCCAGGCCTCTATGAATCTTGGATCAAAGGTTGTTCCTTTAGCATATCAACCGCCCCCAGAGATCACCAACTAAGAGGCGACAACGAAAGTGCATCTCTTCATTAGGCAGATCCATCTCCCTAACTTTGGGGGATGATCAAAATATGGAGGAGGTTGTGGAATTGGGAGATCGGGCTATTGTTGGCAGAGTGAGAGGACGACAATTTAAGATAGAAACCCTAAGGGAATGGGTCACGTCTGATTTGGAGAAAATATGTTGTCCACTCCCCTCAGTCCATTAATTATCAAAAGGATGGTTTTTGCTAAAATTTAAGGAAGCAGAACATTCCGAGTTAGTGATAAAATGGGGATGGTGTATCGATTCGACGTTGGTTCTTATGAAGCGATGTAATCCATGTTTCGATGCGACTTCAGAGCGAATGGAAATCTTCCCAATCTGGGTACGATGTCCGGGGCTTCCACCACAATTTGAAATTTAAAATGCTTTAAAGCCATAGGCGATGCCATGGGGTCTTTCCTGGACGCTGACATGTCATTTCAGGAATCTGGAGAAATTTCGATGGCTAGAATTTTGGTTTCTTTAAACGTTCATGAAGGCTTGGTAGAAGATATACGAATGGCATCACGGGGGGTTACTTACTCCCAAAAATTGGATTATGAGGGAGTGCCCTTAATATGCCGCCGGTGTCACGAATATGGACACATCCTTAGTGATTGTTCACGGCCTTTTCGAGGACAATTGAGAAGGTTGGGATCTCCACAAAACAAAAAGAGGGAGAGTCCATAGTTAGGGTAAGAGTTAAGATCTTCCCGTGACTCAATGTAACCGGTTTCGACAACCTTGAGTAGTCCGATGGAGTTGGAGACTGTGGATGGACTGGTGGAAGAGGCTTCTACTGATAAAGCTATTGTTCCTTTTAGTGGCATTCCAGATATGGTTGATGTTCCTCCTCAGTTAGATGTGCCTCCAAATTTTACTCTCTCTATGGGTATGCAATCTCTTATTTCTCCTCATCTAAATGTGTTAATCCAAGATTTTTCTTTCCTTGGTTTAAATTTGGAGAGTCTCTCTCATGTTCACCCACCCACTATAGCTTCGAATGGTTCTTCCTTCTCATTAATCATATTAATCAAGGTAAATCTACAATGTTTGTGTTTGGTTTGTCTGAAGCATAATTGGCCTCCTACAAAGATCCTTTCCCCTTTCAAATTCAAGACTTTGAAATGGGGCTTAAATATTTGGGGTTTTATTTGAATCCGAACGCGTACAAAAAATAAGACCAGTTGTGGCTTCTTGAAAAATTGGAAAAAGACTAAAAGGATGGTGCTTTAGATGGTTGTCTAGGGCTGGGAGACTTATGCTGGTAAAATATGTACTAGAAGCTATTCCAGTTTATTAGATGTCTCTCACTTGGATCCTGAAAGGGGTTTTTAGAAAAGGTTCGAAGGACATACTTTCATTTCATTTGGTCAGGAAAACAATATAAGCACACTCCTCCGTGGGGAAAATGGAAAGTTCTAGCCATACCAAAATCTCTCGGTGGATGGGGTCTTAATAATTTATTCCTATTCTATAAAGCTCTTTCAACAAGAGTGGAGTGGACATTACTGTTGACCTCTAGTCTCTGGAGGATGGTTGTTTTGCGCAAGTACATCATTCCTAAATCCTTGGAGGCTTGGATAAGAAACCCAATAAATTATAGGACCACCTATTCCATAATATGTGTTGACACTCAGAATTGAGATGGGATGCAACAAATCAATCCCGAGGCAACCTCGAACCACTTTGGATTGGGAGCTGCCCCTTCCAACCCGAGAGGGATCTCTCGAACAATGTCACAATAGGAATTTAAGTAGCGTGAAAAAGGTGGGCAGATTTATAGGTAAAAGATGGTTTTGGATTTGTGGGGTTTGAGGGTTAAACTAGGGAAAAGGTCCATTGGGCATGGAGTCAAATGAAAACCGAAGAAAAGAGATAATAACAGAGATTAAATAACTTGCAGAAAGTGAGGTAAACTAGGTCTATCTTTCAGCGCTTTGATAAATCATGATGCGGTAGGGGAAAGAAAAAGGAAAGGCCGACGTAGCAAAGGATACATGTAGAGTTCTGGAAATGCAGATTGGTCTTACACAACTGATAGTTGGTGCAGAGGAAAGGCAATAAACAATCACAAAAAACCCAAATCCCTTCGTTATAGTAGTGTTCGTACTAAAGTATAACGAAGCCCATCGGTTAGACGAAAACAAAATGTAATGCAGTTGTGATGGATTAAGGAAGACATAAAGCTATGGTAAAGACAATATCAGCTGCGAGTAAAGAACACATAAATGAAGTCCAAACAGATTTAACACAGCTGAAAAGAAGAAAAACATGCTGAAAGAAATCGACTGTGATGAATCTCACAGTCGCAAGCAAAAATCATCTTTATTACTCCAGTCTAGTTTACAAAAACTTAGTCATTACAATGAAACTCTCTCTTAAATAAGTTTCTTCCAGTCTCGCGCTCATGCGCCCCCCTCTCTTTTTCTGTTACATCCCTCATACTTTTAAAAGAAAGATATGAAATTCTTTGCGTTCCAGGGAATGTGAAACGATTTGTCTTCTTGGGCTCTGCGGTTGCTAGATGCTTCGTCAGTTTTTGCTGAACTGTTACTAATCATTTGAAAGTGGGAGAGGGATTTCTGCGTTTGGTTTTGTTTTTAACGCCGGGTGTCACCCTGACCATTACTATTTGAAACTATTCTGATAGAGAGAACAAAAACTTGCTCGACTCGTTCTTCTCTGAACCAAAACGCCTGGAAAATGCTCCCAATGACGACTTTGTGTCTGATGCTCCGAAACTGAATGCTCTTCGCGACATAGAGTCACCACCTCCTCGTGAAACCATCATACTTTTCTGACGAGAGAGGGATGGATCCCCTGCAACATCTTTACTCCATTCCTGCAATTTGACAAGGGCTGCATCAACGTTTTATGATCGCCACTTTCCACAATTTTACCGTCCTGAATTACTGCTATAATGTCTGCGTTTATTATAGTGGCTAAGCGATCAACAACTATTACTATTGTCCGCCCAACCATGACACGATCAAGAGCTTGTTGCAAACTTTTTTCATATTCTGAATCCAAGGCACTGGTGGACTTGTCCAGGAGGAGGATCGATGGATTTTTAACTATAGCTCTAGAGATTGCTATTCGCTGTTTCTGTCTCCCAGATAATTGAACCCCTCGTTCGCCAAAAATGCATAATTCACACAATGTATATGATTATAGTTGTAGATTTCAAGGTGGCTCCTGACCAAGCCTGTCATAGCCATTAACAACTGCTCAGTTGAAATAGGAAGCTCCCAGGCATGATAATGAGCTTAGGATGAAGAACGTGTTCTACACGTTAAACCAATGCAAAACCCAATGAATATCAACTATATGTGGTAGCAGGTCAACAAAAATTTCTCGCTTCATCTATAGATATGGTGCTGAAACTTTAAGTCTTTTTGACATGATGAAACTAGATTTGTAGAATAGTACGATATACCCTCAGTCATTAGCTCCATTTCGCCGAAGCCGCCCACTGTTGCCTTTCCCAAATCTCGAAGGTGGTCGTGCATCTGTATGACATTTTCAGTGTTAACGTCGACCAGACATTTGTTCTGTAGATTTTGAATCTCCAACGAACCTTGGCAGCCTGATGCGCTCAATCTATTCTTCTAAATATGATGATGAAGACTCTAGTGTGCATTGGGGTAATGGATGTACTTTCATGCTCCATTAATTATAAACGCTGTGAATGGGCAACTGAGCTCAACGTTTTGTGCCAAATCGTGTCCGAGGGTGCAGTCGATAGTGAAAACAATAGTGAAACAAGTTGTCGCTAAGGAGAAAAGAATACGGGCGTCCTTGGTCCGCCTTCACTTTCACGATTGCTTTGTCAATGGGTGCGATGGTTCTATTGGATGACAACGCGACGTTAACCGGATAAAAGACTGCAAGCCCAAACACCAATTCTGCGAGAGGATTTGACGTAATAGACACTATTAAAACACAAGTGGAGATAGCTTGCAGTGGAGTCGTATCGTGTGCAGACATTCTCACCATTGCTGCTCGTGATTCTATTGTTGAACTTCAAGGCCCAACATGGACGATAATGCTGGGAAGGCGAGACTCCCTGACTGCGAGTTTAAGCGCTGCAAACAACAATGAGCTGGATAAGTGAATTAGAATTTGGAAGGCGATGCACACTGTAGTAGACGGATTGAAACGCGAACGAATGCGGTTTGTGAGTTTTCATCTCGTCGACGTCCATAATCCACCCTGAGCTGTCACCGACGGTGTAGTCAGTAACCAAACAATGAAACAGAAAAATCATCATCGCCATTGCCACTGCAACTGCAATCCACAGTCTCTGCTGCTCCATCTGTTCTGCTAAATTAACTGTCGCATTAGTGCATATCGTGCTTACCAAACCTCCCCAAGGAATCCAACCGTTGCGATATATTCTATAACATGATGCTCGAGACAACTGTACCGGAACGCACAATGCTATTTTTGGGAAAATAGAAAACGACGGTCGGGTCATTGAAAGGGTGCGTTACAGGAAGAAGCATCACTGTCATCTCTTCCACCAGCATCTGCGTGATTCCTTCTTGAATACATCTTCTTTCTCCAGCTCAGACTGAATGTCTGGCTCTGCAAGGTCTAGTGGTCTTGACAAAGATTTTGAACTTCCTGTTTCTGAAGTTTCTGATTTTACATTGCCGTCCCTTATGAAGCCAACGTTTTATATGTCAATTCAACTACCCAAGTAATGGGCATCACCAGGTTCACGGGAATGTGGATGTAGGGTCTTTGGTATCCCAATCCTTCTAGTATCAATGATGAGAATTCCCTTTAGTTATCTCCATGTTTCTCACTAAAAACTTTACTTTATTTATCAACCATTTGTTATCACTATGACAGGCGGCTCCCTCAGATTCATTGTTATGCTCACTATTATTAGACAACTTTGAATTTATAACATTTAATAATGCATCTATAAGTGCACCCCATGAAGCCTCTGGTAAGTGTAGTTCCACCTGCTCAATTTTTCTTTTCTTTGAACTATTTTCAATCTCTTCAACATCTGCAAGTTTTCTCTTCTCAGGGAAACATAAACTGATGTGCATTGGCTCTAATTTATCTATGCCACGTATCTCAAATGGAACCAATGGTGGTTCCTCAATCACACTTTTAACAAGACAAGCGCATGAATGTGAAGGCCATTTTATGAGGAGTAGTTTTGAAATGGCAAGGCAAGCAACTTCATCTCCAATCGCAATGAGCACCTCCAAGAGCTTCTCCATACAATTCCAGTTGTTAGGACTGCACTCGAGACCTTGTTCAAAGGCCCTGTGAGCTATATTCAATGAGCCCAAGGCGCATGATAATGTTCCTAATTGATTCCAGACAACAACATCCTTTTCATCAATTTCCACCGCTTGAAGATAGCACTGCAAAACTTTTTCATAGTACATGCGGCCTTGTTGGGCAAACACATTAGCCAAATTCTTCAATTGCAAGAACCTGAGTTGAAGCATATGACCATCTCTTGCAATGTGTTCTAACTCTGCCCTTGCTATGAGAGGGTCCTGTATAATATCCTCGAACAAATTTTGAGCTTTCAAATATTCTCCAGCTTGCAAGTGCAAAAGAGCTTCCTGATATGTTTGTGTCAATCGGAATTCCTGAGCTTCTTTTGTTGGTGCCAAAGGCTCCCATTGACTCTTTGATTCCATGTCATTGATGGCAGCAATCGAAAACATCTTCGTTTGGTTTGCTTAAATTACTCACCAATAAAGCTTAGCTTTTGCCACACCTTCTGTATCTCAGCAGTCATGGCCTCCTTGACAGCCTTTCAAATCTTGGGCATCAGAGTCGATTTTAATATCTGTTACAACAATATGGAAAACAGTTCTCATTGCATTTGATCTGGTAGAGGAGGGGTTGGCTTGGAGGGTTGGAAATGGCACCCATTTTAGGCTCGGGGTAGACCCTTGGCCTAGTAGTGGACATTCACATATCCTTCCTCAAGATCAGCTGGATAGTCTTCATGATCACAAATTTTTCTTCCTTCATCAAATAACAGACCACCTCCAGACCTCTATTTGGCATCAATGCTGGAAAAACTCAACTCAGTTGGGATTAGAGGGTCCAAAAACCATCCTAGGGTCCAATTATATTCAATCATTGCAGGTTTCCCTTATCCGACTAACAGATCGAGAGGATGAACTAGTTTGGAAATTTGATCTAAATGGAGCTTAATCGCCAAAAATGAGATATTCTCATTTAAACCTGGATTTGTATCAAAGGGAGGCCCTATGGTGGTGGAAAGGGGTTTAGAAGCGGTGTGGAGGAAAAAGAGTAGAGCCATCTGGTTATCTAATGGGGATGAAAATAAAAAGTTCTTCTAGGCATATGCAAAGGGAAGAAAGGCCGCAAATACCATTTGGAAGCTTAAAGACCAAGATGGAAGGGAAATATCTTCTTTTGAAGGACTGGCACAGATGGGGAAAACACATTTCCATAACCTTTTTAAAGATGAGGAAAGAGTTAATATCGAAAACATTGTCAGGGTGGCCATTTTCTTCCCAAGGTTTGTAGATGAAGAAGAGAATCATGATATTTTTGATTAAGTTACCGAGGATGAGCTGAAAGAGGTACTCCATAGTTTTCAAAAAGACAAAAGTCCAGGCCCGAACTGTTGCACAGTGGAATTATTCATCGAATTTTTTGAGCTTATTGGGAAAGATCTGCTTGCCGTAGTGGAGGAATCTCGGAAAGCATGGCACATTCATGCTCGTTTCAACTCTACGTTCATAGCACTTATTCCAAAATCATCCGACCCACAATATTTTGATGACTTCAAGCGGATTTCATTATGTAACTGTGTGTATAAAGTGGTGGCAAAAAAATATCCAAAAGGATTAAGATCTCTCTTTTGGCCAACATTTCAAAGGAACAATTCAGGTTTCTTGTAGGTCAACAAATTCATGAAGCCATCGGGGTGGCTCAGAAGGGTCTACATAGCCTAAAAGTATCCAAATAGAAAGGACTCATTTTGAAGATCGATCTCTCAAAGGCATATGATAGAGTTAATTGGTCTTATATTAGACTTCTCCTTACAAATATGGGCTTTGAGGTGCCCCTTATTAAATGGATTATGGCATGCATTTCTAACGTGTCTTTTGTTGTCCTGATCAATGGGGAAACATTTCCATTCTTCAAGTCAGAAAGAGGGCTTAGGCAGGGATGTCCTCTTTCTCCCATGCTCTTCCTCCTAGTTGCGGAAGGTCTAAGCAAAGCCATAGGAGAAGCTTTCAACATAGGAGAGTTTCGGGGCATCATGATCAAGCCAACTCTGAAAATTACTCATCTCCTATTTGTGGATGACATCTTGACCTTCTGTAGTGGCTTACAAAGAGATGCAAAGAAACTAACAAAAATCCTTAATCTATTTCGGAACACCATGGGCATGCATATTAATCAAGGTAAATCTACAATGTTTGTGTTTGGTTTGTCTGAAGCATAATTGGCCTCCTACAAAGATCCTTTCCCCTTTCAAATTCAAGACTTTGAAATGGGGCTTAAATATTTGGGGTTTTATTTGAATCCGAACACATACAAAAAATAAGACCGGTTGTGGCTTCTTGCAAAATTGGAAAAAGACTAAAAGGATGGAGCTTCAGATGGTTGTCTAGGGTAGGGAGACTTGTGCTGGTAAAATATGTACTAGAAGCTATTCCAGTTTATTAGATGTCTCTCACTTGGATCTCGAAAGGGGTTTTGGAAAAGGTTTGAAGGACATGCTTTCATTTCATTTTGTTAGGAAAACAAGATAAGCACACTCCTCCATGGGAAAAATGGAAAGTTCTAGCCATACCAAAATCTCTTGGTGGATGGGGTCTTAATAATTTATTCCTATTCTCTAAAGCTCTTTCAACAAGAGTGGAATGGATATTACTGTTGACCTCTAGTCTCTGAAGGATGGTGGTTTTGCACAAGTACACCATTCCTAAATCCTTGGAGGCTTAGATAAGAAACCCAATAAATTCTAGGACCACCTATTCCATAATATGGAAAACAGTTCTCAATGCATTTGATCTGGTCGAGGAGGGATTGGCTTGGAGGGTTGGAAATGGAACCCATTTTAGGCTCGGGGTAGACCCTTGGCCTGGTAGTGGACATTCACATATCCTTCCTCAAGATCAGCTGGATAGTCTTCATGATCACAAATTTTTCTTCCTTCATCAAATAGCAGACCACCTCGAGACCTCTATCTGGCATCAATGCTGGGAAAAATCAATTGAGTTGGGATTAGAGGGTCCAAAAACCATCTTAGGGTCCAATTATATTCAATCATTACAGGTTTCCCATATTCGACTAACAGATCGAGAGGATGAACTAGTTTGGCAATTTGATCTAAATGGAGCTTATTCGCCAAAAATGGGATATTCTCATTTAAACCTGGATTTGTATCAAAGGGAGGCCCTATGGTGGTGGAAAGGGGTTTAGAAAATAAAATGCCCATTAAAATCTCAGATTTTTATGTGGTGTTCTTTATCCAACAAAGTCCCAACCTGAGATAATATGTAGAAGAAACATATTGAAGGTCCATGATGTCTTCTTCTTTGTAAAATGACTAAAGAATCAATTCTTCATCTTCTTGTATCCTTTCCTTTCACAATCCAAATATGGAAGGAATCATCAAGCGTGTTGGGGCAGGACTGTACATGGAGAGGTATTTCTTTGGAACAAGCCTGGAAAGATTGGTTACACAATCCCAACAACAAACGAATCAAGGCCTCATCATTGATTATTAGTTGGGGAATGTGGCTGACTAGGAATCATGCCATTTTGAAACAAAAGTCTTTGTGCCGAAAGTTATTGTTGCTCAGGGATTAAGAATTTTATCACACTTTCCCCAAGAGAATGACACCACTGCTGTCCGTATTCTTCAGCCTGAACACATAAAAAAATCTAAGCCTTGGGATTTCTTCGACGGGGCATCACAAAGTGATTTCCGGGCCTGTGGTGGGGGGGTTGTTCTATATCTCTCTGATCAATTTTTTTTCAAAATTAAGATGAGATTGGGGCTAGGTACAAACAATTATGCAAAAATAATGGCTCTCAAACTCTTGCTTCAATTCGTTGGGAACAAATGGATTAAGACACTTCAAATCTTTGGGGATTCTATGAATGTGATCAATTGGTCTCATAAAACTCAAAATTGCCAAAATATAATTTTGTCCTCTATGCTTGAAGAAGTTTTCAGATTCTTGGATGCTTTCGACTCAGTTGTTTTCAAACATGTTTATAGAGAAAATAATACTATTGCCGATTCTCTTTCAAAGGATGGTATTCTGATTCCCTTTGGTCATATGACGATTTCAGAATCGCACGGACAAGAGTCTCTCGATTTCATTCTCCAATCTTTCCTGGATGGTCAGCTTCCCCAAGGAATTTAGCTCAAGCCTCTTATTAGTCGTCCGCGTGGCTCTCTATGTCTTCATTTCAACATTATTTTTGTGTTACTCTCAACATATTTTGTATGGATTTGGTTCGAGTTTCTCATACACACTTCTCGATGGCTTCTAAAAATTTATGATGATCAGATCTATGTTCAACTACAAAATCTCAACAGATATATGTACTGTTTCTTTTAGATTTTTGGATGCCCTAAAATGTTGTTTTTACTATGATCATCCATATTTTGGATGCAAAGTGCTGAGGCACCTACAAAATGTAAATTTTTCTGTATGGATGAATAAATTTTCGCTTTTTTTCTGAGGAATGAAAAACTTAAAAAACTAAGGAGGAAAAAAAAACCAAAAAATTAAAAAAATATATATAAACTATGAGAAAATGAGAAAAAAGGTAAAAAAACCAATTTATGGCCAAACTAACTTTTAAAAGGTTAAAAAAACACAAAAAATATTATATATATATATAATGGGCGGGGGTGATGCTAGACATCGCCCCAACCCCCCACGTATGCTACACCCAGGTCCCATGGCCCCACGAGACTTGGGCCTGGCTCGCACTGGGCGAGGAGGTGGGGGCTACCCCACAGGACCTAGGCCTGGCCCACGGGGGAGGGCGATGTTGGAAGATTGGTTGTTGTCATTGATGTCAACCCTAGTCATGGGTTTTGGACCACAAGATTGATGAAGTTATTTGGACATGAAGGAAAATGAACATGCAGATACAACACCCATGGATGGATAGTAT
>SNQJ01S0003691.1:83464-117222 GCA_010110895.2 Picea sitchensis | reverse complement strand
TTAAGTCTATTAAACCATTTTTAATCTTTCATCAAGTGACCATCAATATTATACATCATATGAACAACATAAACAATGAGAATCAATCACACATAAGATATACACAGAGACAGATTTTTCATGAGGAAACCCATAAAGGGAGAAAACCTCTTCTTCTTCAAAATGATAGGCAGTATATTAAGTTCTGTACATCATCTATGTTTGAGAACCAACTCAAAGTGAGGCTACTACCTCTGTTTTACAAGCTCCAACTTGTTGAGAGCCCCAACTCTCTGGTTTCTCTAGCACCGACTAGAAGGAAGCACCAACTCCCTAAGAGTTCCAACACCAACTAGATGGAAGCACCAACTTCCTAAGACTTCCAACATTAACTGGATGGAAGCACCAACTTCCAGTTACACAGGCACCGACCTGTATAACAAAGAACCAATGTTCTCCCTTGCACCACCCTGCCACCCTGGTTTCTCTGGCTGCAACCAGATGGAAGCTACAACTCCCTGTGTTTAAGAACCCACTTGAACCTCTGAGTAAAACAATCCTCCCTAGCACCTCCCAAACACCCTGAAATATAAAACTTTGCTTTCTGTGAATTTATTACAGTGATTCAATAGTTTTCATTTTCTTACCAGGCTTATCACTATTCAGCTATGCCGCTCTGCTCTACCTGCATCAATGTCTCCCTTATTGAATCCTCTTCAGCTTTCTGATCTTATCCTATGTCTCATCATACACACCTTGGATTTATCTTCTTCTCACAGATATACATCTTTGATATGTGCACTTTCTTCTCTCTTCCACTATTCTAGTATATTCATCTTCTGTTCCTCATCTTCGTGTTTTCTTTCCACTGCACATATTGTAATTTTACCTTTCTACAGTTCAATTTATTTTTCACTCAGCACAGCCACATGCGCACAGTCATAGTGTGTTTCTTTTATTCATTTCCTCTTCAATTACACCTCGAATCTTCTTGGGCAAAAACGCCTCAGCAACTAAATCTCAAACCGTCCAAGAACCATGATTCGATTCTGCTAACTAAATCATAACTGATCGATTACCTGTGAGGTGAAACTATAACCCTTCGATCAAGTTTCCAATTAACCATCATTTTTGGATTAAATCCACAGGATTTCACAATTATCTCATATGCCCACTAACTCTGTCCGAGCGCTAAACATAATTTGAATTTCATGATTTCACATTTTGGCATTCCTGTGATGAAGGGTCTTGACACTCCAAGTTGTGATCGCTGAGACTCCGAGATGGAGCTTAGCACCGCTAGTTTCTTCCCCTCACATGACCACTAGTGGTGACCACAGGCTGCGCCAAAAGGCGCTTCGTATTTTGCAAACTTATGAACTTCATTGAGCCTGATCAACGATCCACAATCTCGATGATTCGATGGTCTAGATATCATCGCGATCTCGCATATTGCAATTCCAGTGATGAAGGATCTCGATAGTCCAAGTCACGATCGTCGAGACTCTAAGATAAAGCTTAGCACCGCTAGCTTCTTCCCCTCACGTGACCACTGACGGTGACCATAGGATGCACCAAAAGGTGCTTCATATTTCGTGAATTTATGAGCTTCATCGAGCTTGATCAACGGTCCATGATCTTGATGATTCAACGGTCCAGATCTCATCACGATCTCACATATCGTGATTCTTGTGATGAAGGATCTCGATACTCCAAGTCATGATCGTCGAGACTCTGATATGGAGCTTAGCACTGCTAGCTTCTTCCCCTCACATGACCATCGATGGTGACCATAGGCTGCACCAAAAGGTGCTTCATATTTCGTGAACTTGTGAACTTCATCGAGCCTGATCAACGGTCCATGATCTCGATGATTTGATGGTCCATATATTTTCATGATCTTTCATATCGCGAGTTCCCATACCATGCTCCATTGACTCCTCTAATGTGAAAGTTATCAAAATTCCAATCTCTTGCCACGTGTTCTATGATTCCAACGGTCAGGATTGTTATCGCAATTTCGCATATCGCGAGTTCGAACCTCTTTCCTTTGGATTTCCTGATCTGTGAAACTCCGAAATGAAACCTTTGTCGTGATTTGACTGGTTTCCTCCTTCTGAGCTTACACTGTTGATCTTTCCATTATCGCTACGCTACTGATCATGCTGAGGTTCACCATCAATGACAAACACACATACTCTTCCTCTGTCTAAAAAACATGCCAACATTGTGATCATGCTCGCCCCAGGATGGGGGTAATTCTGTGGGTGTCTCAAAGACTCAGTGATGCTTATCCAAGATGAGTTGCAGGTCAGGATGGATTGGCATTGATGGTTCTTATACCTTAATGGAATTAAATTGGGAAATCAGCCCATGATGACCTTTCTTTAGGAGTTTCTCCATTATGTGAGAGATGATAATTTTTGGGGACCTAACATGCAAGCCGTGAAGGGTATAGGTGTGAGCCTCAAGAGTAAATCTCATATATAACTCCTAATAATCAATGGTAATCAGTCCCAAAGTGCGCATCCATTCAACACCTAGGAAAATATCACAACCACCCATGGCAATGAAAAACATGTGATTTTTCAGGGCATAATCACCCATTTGGAGTTTGACATTCTCACATCGGCTCCCACATTTCATTATACCCCCATTAGCTATGAGAATTAGAAAATTTGAAACTAGTCGAATAAAACAATTAACATACTTGGAGACCCTGCAATGAATAAAACTATGGGTGTTGTTGCTATCAATCAACACTACTACCAATCGTTGTTTGATGTATCCTTTTATCTTTAATTTTTGCGGAGTAGAAATACCAACAAGGGCATGGAGAGAGATGACAGGTTCTTTTGGTTCCACAAGAAGTGCAATGACCTCAGAGAGGGGCATATCGGGCTCAGTATCCTCTGACTCGAGGGCCTAATTTGACATTCAATCTTTGGACCCATCAACCTGGAAGAACTTGTGTTCATAACATTTATGTCTTAGTGCATATTTGTCATCACACTAATAACAAATCCCTTGTTTCTATGTTCTGCCATTTATTTTGGAGACATCTTTTGAACCTTAAAGGTTTGAGTGGGAGCAGTGGTATCCCTTGGACGAGGATGGTTGGGACTGAAGAATGAAGGGGTTGTTCCTGAAGAATGGTCTCCACTTCCTATGATAATTTGCACACATGCAACCAATTAATAGGATGGTGCATGCAAATATGAGCATGACTTACCTCCTTTAAGCCACTTATGAAACATTCAAGATAGAATTCATCAGATAAACCCTCAGTTCTAATAGCCAACTGTTCAAATGCTACAATGAAATTGGCAACCAACCCTATTTTTTTCATCTTGGTGAGGTACCCCAAATAATGAGATATCCTATCAAAACATGCACAAATAACTTTGGTGAACATGTTCCAATTGGGATGTCATGGGTATCATTTCTTATTCCACTGCCACCATTTCCAACGTTATTGGTCTAAGTACAAAATTCCTACATGGAGTTTGGTCTCATCATCTCGAGTATCATGGAGGCAGAAGTAGTGTTCCATTTGGAAGACCCACCCAGATGGGTTAGATCCATCAAACTTATGCATCTCCACTTTTGGCAGCTTATTCCAGGATTTTGGAAAACCCTAAGGGGAGTGGGAATTATGAGTATTCTCATAATGAGAAGAATGAGGGGTTTTAGAGTGGTACTCTAGTTGCATACCCTTGTCAAGAAATCCAAGGCATTGGGAAATGACATGCAGGGTGGTATTTATTTCATCCATGTCTTGAAAACATTTCTTGAGCTGGTCAAGGTCCCCCAAGGTCTATTTGATCTCAAATACATCATCATATAGGTGGGTAACCTTAGTTTCCCATTCTTCCCTAGTGTGAGAATGGGTGGCAGGGCCTATTATGGTGGCTTATGGAGAGTGCTGCCATAGTGATCAACATGAGATAAAAATTATGATGGGATAGGTTCCAAATAAGGGTGTTGGGAAGGAGATTAGGTCCACAAAAGGATGAAAAATGATAGGTATCCCTGCGATCAGGGAGAAAAGAGAAATCCAATGGGATAGGTCTCAAATAAGGATGTTGTCAAGCCCCATAATTTTTTTTTTTTTTTTTTTTTTTCTTTTCTACTACTGCGCAGTTATACTCTGATCTAAATAATTTTATACTGTCAGAATGTCCAAATTATTAACAGGAAGAAAGATGTAGGAATTTCACAACCAGAATGTAGGAGGCTAGGTTGCATGGTGACTAATCTTGTCTTTCCTCTTTATTTGTTGTTCCTTTCCTATTATGTGTCTTTCCCAAGGGTTACAATTTGTTCAGGGTACCTACATACAAGGGTTTTCCCTATGTTGTAGCTCTCTAATTTATGTTCAGGATCGATAGTAGTACTTAGTCCAATATCTCAGGGCACCAACTAAGGAGGCTCGCTTGTACCCTTAGTCGTGCTACCCAATTAGCCAGGTACTAGAGAGTATCTTCCCTAGTGTTATTCTTAGTGACAATATAGCAGTCAAGTGGTCGATCAGTTGAGCTAGAAGGATTTAAATATGCCTAGGGTAAGTTCATGCACATGTGTTTTCTGATGCACTACCACTCGAAGGGGTACCAATAGGGGTTATAAGGGTGTCCAATATATGTGCGCTTAAGAATCACTTGTATTCCCTGCATGTATGCTTCCCAAACTGTGGATTTGTGCATTGACCGACAAATCTTTGTGGTTTATCGACATCGGAACACGTCACTACCCTGGAAAAAAATTCACCCACACTTCCTTCCCAAGAAAGTTCTCTGATACCACTCGCAATATACCTGGAAGAGTTAATAGAACAAGTTAATATATTGCAAAAATAACATGAACATTAATATAGAGCAGAGATATAGAGCAGAAATATAATATTGATATCACTGAAACCTTAGTTCACTTTCCTGTTCGAGGGGGAAACCTCCAAATGAGCAGAGCTCTCTTACAATAATCCTCAACCACTTACAATGGAGAGATGCATTCTTTAAATATATTTCATAACCAAAAATACTACGAGCCAATACCAAGGGACAATACCATGGGTTATCCATAACTAATTTATAACATTCCACTAAACAACCTCCTAACTACTTGTGGTCTCGATAATAATGAGGGTTGACCACTTATTACAATGACAACTAACTAATGACTAACTACGAGGGGTTAGGGATGAATCCTAACACTTAGGTTTTCTCCATTTGACTTCTTATTGTTTATATTGATTCTTCTGCAACAATTGGTTGGTTGGTTGATGCATTGGGGGAAAAACTTAAACCTTGGCCTTGGAGGGCATGTTGGTAGTGCATGCTGCGAGGAGGGTGCATTGGAAACTTATATACGAGTGTTGTAAATGTGTAGGTATATTTTTTGCAGTCATCCTTCAAAATATATCCATTTTTCTAGTGCTTTCATGATCGTGATGGTTTTGTTACATTCTACCAAAAGTAAATTCACATAATATGGGTGCTTTCTCAAAGTTGCGGTAAGTTCATGCCTAGTAAATTTGGCAATGGCCATCGTAGACAGCGGAGTTCCATTATGGAACTACTAAAAATGAATGTTCTTCTAAATTTACTTGGTATTTTGTACCTTATTACCACTATCACCACTTGCAGCCAAGATCCTATGTGGGCCAAGAATATTATTTTGTCCTATAATGTCTTTTGCACCACAATTATTTGCACTGACAACATGTCACCTATTATTAGAGTGAAGCCATCCCAAACTAGCATGAACACACACTCCATGTCATAAAAAATTATATCCAGGTTGATGGATCATTTGTTTTGGGGATGGCCTTTCCCTTACTTGGTAGCCCTATAATTCTATGGATTAGACCATTTGTAATTTCTATGCATTGGTCAAGCCAAATATACCCTTTATGATACCGACTAGCTATGAATTTAGTTGCTTCTTCCTTCTAAACATTGAATCCTACCACCTATGGTGCACTCAAATACAACCTAATCATTGTTATTTATACCATGAGGGTTTCATCCCTCTATTTTCCACTTACCATGGCCCATTTATTGAAATTGATATGGTGGTTCTCCCACTTGATCTCTTCATTCTTTCTTATTGCATCTTGTTCATGTGAGCCTCCAACTCCAATGTCACTTGTTTGTTGAACCTATTTTTGGTCTATGGTTTGACCACTTTGGAATTTGGTGCTTTAGATGGTGGTATTTCCCCTCTCATCTGAGGCATCATGGTTTCTTCTTGGTCTAAAGGTTTGTTGTTACTCAAAGTGAATTTTTTTTTGGTTGGTGTGCTAGGGTTCTGGAACACTTTAATAGGTCTTGTTTCAATTTGTATGCTTTGAAACTTAGGTAATTTTTAGTGAATTACTTCTATACAGTTCTCAGTGGTCACACTAGTTTTATACATAGGAAAATTGGGGGCGCTCATGCATTGATAACTAAAGTGGTTGCCCCTTCGATGGTGTACTTCATTAATGTCACATATTAAGTTTTTTTCATGTGGTTGAAGTCATTTTCCCACACAATCAACTACCTCACAATTGGTTCTTTTATCCCAACTGACTATCTTACAATTGAATAGTTAATCCTTTCAACCCACTTTTATCTATGTCAACCATTCATCTCTCCTCTTCTCGATGACTGATGCACTCATGTCTTTCCACTCTTGCTTGTGATGAAACTGGTTTTTTGGGACCTGGAAATGTGTTTGATGGGTTATTTCTCTCTCTTTCATTTTCTAATCCTTATATCTACAAAGTCAATGTTCTTCTCATCCACTTGCTTCATTGTCACATCCATTCTATTTTATCATCTAGTCCTAGACATTTGTCATGATATATGGATTATTCTACTTGTTATTAGTCTGAGTCAATTAAGGATATTCATATAAATCCCCACCTTTTGATGTTCATTTACCTAACGTTTCCCTAATCAACTATTTTATTCGGATTTTGTTTCAATTTTTTATGGATGATACCGCTTCAGGAGAACACCATTGACTACCTTGTTAAGGATCTTCCCTTAGAGAGTTCTAAGTTGTACTTCTCTATTTGATCTTACATATTTGACTACATAATGGACTAACAAGGCAATTTCCAATTTTCTTTATTTTCCTTTGATCCTGCTATCATATATATTAGTGTCCTTATTTTTAAAGTATGGTCATAGGTGTGTTAAGAGTTTGCAAAGTCATCCCTTTATCCTGGGAAGACCAATGCATTCCTATTTTGAGTTATTAAATTTTTGATAGTTAGTCATGAGTCTAACATTGTTTCCATAGGATTTAATATGCTATGTCATAAAATATTCAGGTCATAAATCAAAAGTCTAGGAGAAGTGTGTTCAAATGATATATTGGATCATAATGACATGTTATGAGAAATTTTGGGGCCATCATAAGTCAACATTTTGTATGCACTAATATTCCAAAGTGGTTTTGGTATTTTCCTTGTAAAGGATCACACGTTGTGTAAGTTTATTGTGCAAAGATTGGCACTACCCAAACTGTCAAATCATTTCAAATGGTATCATCAAGCTTTCAAATTAGGTTTTCTTGACATGTGGCATTATTTCCCTCCCCTTTTTCTTTATGCAAAATCTCTCCTTTATTAATTACATCCCTCTGCCATAGAAAATTTCAAAATATTCACACACTACACAAGATCTTTTTACCACGCTATGCAAAGTTCTGTTCATCACACTACTCAAAGCTTTGTTCACTGCACTATGCAAATCTCTGTTCACAACACTACACAAATCTCTGTTCATCATGCTACGTAAGATTTATTCTATATAATTTTCATATTGAGGAGATCCTCTTTTTTACCAGATAACATTATGAGTTAATACAATATGAGATTAAAATACTGGATTTAGCCTTAGTTATCTCCTTTGATCTCATTTCTTGTAAACCCTAACCTTGTTTCTCGTTGTGTAAAGTTCACTGCCTTAACCCTAGCTATTGAATTTATTTTTCTCCATAGTTACAGTATTTTCAACATATATCTGTAGTATGGAAACTCAAGGGAAGAAGAAATACAATAAGGGAGGAAGCGTTATAATATTTGAGCCACATAATTTGCAATTAGTAAACTCTGATCGAACAATTAAGGTTTCTTTTGAGCAAGATGAATGCATGGTATTTATAATGTGCAAGTGACAAAGGATTTTTCCCTCAACTTCAATAACGTCTAGACAAATATCAATGATCTTATCTTCCAGGTGTCATAGGAGACGGTAGTTGTTGCAATTGAAATTCCAACACAAGGGGAGAAACAATTCAAATGTATGCCCCTTGATTCCATCTTCTACATTGATTTCTTGAAGCCTAACTATAAAAAATAGAATTTTGGTACTACCATTCCAAGAGACTTTATATTGGAACACTATGAAAATCTATTAAGAGTGATTCAAAGATATTTCGCCTGCGATGACAGGTTTGATAGAGTTTATCAGTACGATATTAGGATTTTAATGCATTTCACTGGAAAAAAACCCTTTGAATTTTCCTTTTTACCTATACAGAATCCTAGGTAAAATGCCAGACATAGTGTAGGCTAAGGTTGGTCAGGTTAAATCCAGTTTGTTTCATTTCTATTTGGTGAAATTAATGGTGTTGAAAGAACTTAAGAAATTGAACAAGGATTGTGATTATTTCCTAGCTTCAACAAGGATTTATTTAGACCACAAAGGAGATTCTCCCCTATCAGCTGAAAAAAACAACTCCTATAGTCCCTGAGGAGTCTAATAAGAGAGAGAAAAGGTCTGCAAAACAAGACTATGGAAAAGGAGAAGAAGTTGAAGGTACTTTACCAAGCCAACAAGCTAAGAAGAAAGGCAAAAAATTGCTCTTTGCTGATGAGTTTTCTGAACCACCAAAACTTAGCAGTCCAATTACAAGAACAATCGCCAAAAGATTACCTACCCTGCACACACAATCTATTGAACATACAACTCAAGGTATTGGTAAAGATCAGTTTCAGTCAGGTGAAAAGGATGAAATAATTGGAGAACTGCAATAACAACTTAAGAAGGCTCATCATGCCATAGCACAATCTCATTATGAAAACATGGAGATGAAGAAGAATATTTATGAAAGGGTTTCAAGCATTTCAACACCAAAATATGCATCAGTTTCAAAGACAGAATCATCACCAAAAGTTCCACAAAGTTATAAGAGAAAGGGTAAAGAGAGAATAGTTGAGCATATTCCTAAAATAATGGAGCTTCTCAAGCCTATAGATCCTTTGAAAAGATCTTCATCTAGAAATCTGATTTCATAGCACAAGCCTGCAGAAGAAATACATACATAGGACTAGTTCATAGAAATTGAAAAGATTCATACATCACCTAGAGAAAGTGAGAAAATTTTCAAAAGGCTCAACAAACAATTAAGAGAATCACATGATTTGATCATTCAACTCAGGGAAGACAACATAACAACAAAGAAAAAATTTGATAAACACCTTCATGAGTGTGGACCAACTATCTCCAATGCCTATGTAGTTGTTTCCAATGCTCAGTCAAAGTTAAAAAGAAATGCACTTTTGCATAGGCAAGTGATTAATCTGAAAAGACAAAATTTGTCATTAAGGAAAGAAAATATAACTCTGAAACTAAGGATGAAAAAAATAGAATTTGATGATGAATCCAGGGGAAATTTAGACCTGCTTGCAGAGGTGGCAGGATGCATTGTGCCTTTATATTGGATCATGTTGAATGAACAAAGGGTTGGCAGAAGCATAGAGGATATTTTGTCTTGAATACTTTGCAACCTTTCTGAATTCTAATGAAATATTAGTGCATAAGCACWGTGCTATTAATACCATAGATTCTTGTGGTGGTGATCTAAAGTGTGTGTTTCTCTCTCATGTATGTATTTCCTATTTTTTTTTATTTCATCTGAAACATTTATATACTTAAATTGGAAAGCTAATGGTCTAGAATTCATCTAATATTGATGCTTTAGATTCAAGCGCTTTAGGTACTGTTATCACTTCTTAACTCAATAAGAATTCATCCCTGTTGGTACTCTGAATTTAGTTATTTGTTTTATTTTTCTTCCATTATAACATAGAAATATTTTAACTAAAAGATTATCACCTACCTAGCCTCTGCTTCTTTGATAGTTCTACCTGCCAATCACTGATAATTCCATTTGCTTCAAATTTGAATACATTTCCCAACAAATTCCTCTTCCTTCCTACCAACAACCTTATAAATCTCTTTATGTATTGAATACCTCGCCATTTATCCTTAAGAAAAAAATTATCTTTTTGAGACCAATTGACAAGAGAGATCCCTCTCTGAATTGAAAGGAATAGTTTCAATTCTAAAGTGGTTTTGTGGTTACCTTTGTGATTTGATTCCTTAGCCAAGAAATTTATAGAGTGTTAACATTTTGGTGTCGTCGTCGGGGACGAAAGTGAAATTTTCCCTGGGAAAGAAAGACAAAGTTTTAGATCTGATTCATGTGGGTAACAGAGTATCAAACATATTATTGGCTAAAACATTTACCCTAGCGACTTCATTGTTAAAGACCAATTGCAAAAAATTAATATCATTGAGAAATCTTGGATCCAAAAAATATTCACACTAGGAAAAACCCAAATCCATAACCTACAACAACTGTGGTTGATCTTGAGAATATCCTTCACAAAAAAAAAAAGGCATCACACTCAGGTATTTTTCTCGATAGAATTTCATCATTTCCTAAAGATGGAGTAAAGATCATTAATGATTTTGAGTTTGTCATTAAATTTGAGCAGACTTTATTTAGATCTAATTCAAAGTCTGACTTCAATGAAATTTTGTTTGATGAGAAAAAGTTTCAATCCTTTATTACTGTTGTCCCTATTCAAACTGTAGTGATTCCCAGTCATATCGTACAACAAGGAAAAGGTCCTCTTAGAATTATGGAAAAATGATTTTCTCCCCTTATCTTACCTGCTAAATTGCATGATTTACCTCAAAATTATGCTCAGAGAATTAATTCATATGATGCAAAAGAGAACATTTCAGCTCAACGGCATTTAGACTGGTTTAATGATTTTGTGGACCTTGAGGAGGTAGATGATGAATATGTTAAAATGAGGTTTCTTGCACAAAGTCTCTCAGGTGAAGTCAAAAAATGGTTCAAGGCACTCCCATCATCAAGCATTCCAAATTTTGCAGCTTTTGAAACAACCTTTCTTTCAAGATGGGGAGACAAGAAAAATCCTCTACAATTGTTTACTTAGTATAATAATTTGAAAATAACAACCAGTGAAATAGTTCATGAGTTTTCAACCAGATTCATGAAGGTTTATAGTTCAATTATCATTGAAGTAAAACCCCCTCCTAGAGCTGCACAACTTTGCTATGTTGATTCCTTTGATAGTTATTCTGCCTTACTGCTGAGAGAAAAGAGATATACTACAATAGATGACATGATGAATGATGCAATAGAAGTAGCAGTAAATTTGAAGGCATCAGGTAAGATTAAATACAATCCTGAAACTGACATGAAAAATGCTCAAGAAGAAGCACAACCCTCAACTTCCCAGTCATCATATGCAAAATTTGATCTAATGGTAAAAACTATGGAAAAGTTGGTGGAAAATTTGTCCTTAGATAACAAGCCTGCCACCAGAGATCAAATTAAACTTCAANAAAATGCTCAAGAAGAAGCACAACCCTCAACTTCCCAGTCATCATATGCAAAATTTGATCTAATGGTAAAAACTATGGAAAAGTTGGTGGAAAATTTGTCCTTAGATAACAAGCCTGCCACCAGAGATCAAATTAAACTTCAAATCAAGAATCCTAATTTCAGGAGGTTACCAGTTACACAGATCAAACATAGAGACCACAGGAATCAAGGTGATCACCAATCAAACCCCCTTTCCAAAATAACTATGTCAATGAAAATTTTGAGGAATCACTCGAAGATAACATACATTGTTGTGATGATGTTGAAACAAATGTATTCCTAACTAAAGAAGAACAAGATAAATTTATGGAAGAACATGATAATTTTATGCATGAAAGGAATGATATGTTATTAATGGAAACAAATGAGTATAAGAAGGGGTTTGAAAATGCTATCATGCAGTTTTAGAAGCAATATAATCTCAGAAATAAAAAGGTGCTTGCAAACCCTCAAAAGCGGAATCCTCCAAAAGAGCCTCAGGCTAATTTACCATCTTCAAGTCAGCCTAAGAAAGAAACTTCTACAAAAGATGCACTAGAGAAAGGTAAACAGAAAGAGGATTCCCTAAAGAAGGTCCTAGATAAAAAAAGGGACGCAATCATCAAAGAGGTAGAGAAAACTCAGTCTTCTTTTACTTTTGAAAGTGATATGGAAAAGATAAAAATTTATGTACACATTTTAATGAGATGATCGATAATGTTGAGTATAGAAGTCAAATCATCAAAATGTTGAAAATGGAAGAAGCATATGATACTCTAAATGTGTAAGATGATAATCCTGCAATCTTGTTTGGTCCTCGGGTGGAAGAATCTAATGATGATGGTGATGTGCCTCCATTTTATGTTAGCCTTAAATTTCATGATATGACTTTACACAATGCAATTCTAGATTCAAGAGAATATCATAATTTGATTTTGAAGGTGATCATGGATGAACTATGTTTGGACATCACCGAACCTTATAAAGATTTGTTCTCTTTTGATTGAAGGAAGTTAAAGTGTTTGGGCTTAATCAAAAACCTAGTAGTGTCTTTATATCAAATCCCATCAAAGAATTTTGTCATGGATGTAGTAGTTGTTGACATCCATCCAAAGTTTGGCATGTTGTTATAAAGGTCATGGGTTGCTAAATGGAAAGGTACATTACAGATGGACATGTCTTATGAAACTATACTAGCTTTCAGATAGGAAAGGAGGCTATACATGGAAGTATTGTTGAAATACATGGTGAGTAGCAAAGGGAAGCCAAATAATCATCCCATTTAGTCTTTTGACATTGAGGTTGGTTCTTCATTTTTTTATAATGATATGTGCTTTGAAGAATAAGATCCAAATGTTATCAAACTTCCAGAGAAAGAAGATGTAGATAAAAAAAAAAATGAATAAGAGAAAATGTGGAATATTAATTTTGATAGAGCTGTTAGTAAACAGGGAGCTAGCACAAGTATTTGGATTATCCTTCCAAAATCAGGTTCATAAATTTGCTCCTATAAATTTTCTTTTGATTGTACAAATAATATGGCTGAGTATGAGGCATTGATCTTGGGGTTGAATACTTTGAAATATTTGGGGGAAACAATAATAGCTCTTCATGGATATTCTGAGCTTGTGATTAATCATCTTAAGGGAATATATAAAACTAAACATGCTAGGATGAGGGAATATAGAAATATAGTTCTTTATGTGCTTGAAAATTTCACAGAATATAACCTCTTAGTGATTCCAAGACGAAACAATTTGATTGTTGATCCATTAACTACCTCAGCTTCTATTTTCAATATCCCCATCTTTCCTAACAGAAAAATAGGAGATCAAAGTCAAGCATAGACCAACAGTACCTGATAATATCAAGTATTGGCATATTTTTTAGTATGATAAACAAGTTGTAAGGTTTATCCAAATGAATGATGAGTTTGCCAATACAAATATTGATGAGGAAAATTTTTTTGATCAGGAAGAATATGCATACATGTCTCAAAATGTATATAGTTTCCTAAATCAAATTGTTGGTAAAGACATTGTTAAGATAAAAAATAATTTCATCCCTAAGGGTTTGGTTCCACTAGAAAAAATATTTTACAATAATGATGTGGCAAGGAATCCCAAAGTCACTCCAAATGATGAAGACATAGAGTATTGCAATATTGGAACTAGGGAAAAACCTAAAATTATCAAATTGTCCAAGACACTCAACCCATAAATTAAGGAGAGATATATCAGCTTAATGAAGGAGTTTTCAGATGTTTTGTCACGGAGCTAAGAAGATCTGAAGTTGTATGACATGAATATTATTCAACATGTTATTCCAATTAGAGATGACCAATCAAATAGAAATTGAGAAGGATTAATCCTTTGTTTCTACCACTCATTGAGTAAGAGGTAAGAAAATTGTTTAATTCCAAGACCATAGTATCTTTGAGATTCTATAAATGGCTAGCCAACTTAGTTCCCGTCAGAAAGAAAAGTGGTGAAATTAGGCTGTGTGTGGATTTTCGAAATCTATACAGGGTTTCCCTCAAAGATAATTATCATCTTCCCAAGATGGACTACATTTTGTAGAAAGTGGTTGGGTCATATAAAATTTCAATGCTAGATGGATTTTCTAGATACAACCAGATCATGGTGCACCCTGATGATCAAGAGAAGACAACCTTAAAAACACCTTGGGGCACATTCATGTATGCCAAAATTCCATTTGGTCTTATGAATGCAGGGGGCACATTCCTAAGAGCTATGGATATAGCTTTTGCTGATGAAAAATATAAGCTCATTGTTGTTTATTTAGATGATATTACTATTTTCTCAAATTATGATGATGATCATTTGCAACATTTGAAACGAGTGTTTGAGAAGTGTAGGAGGTTTGGAATTTCATTAAATCCCCAAAAATACAAATTTGGAATGTGTTAACACATAAAGTTGTCATGGGTCATATGTAGTTATTGTTAAGACCTAGGTCTGGACCTCTACCGAGTCTCTTTTTTCTGCATACCTTCCTATAATTTTTTCTTCTTATGGTTGATAAAGTCAGGCCAGTCAAGTATGTTGTATGCACAGGGAAAAACTATGAGAAAAATGCAACATTCAGAGTAGTCCATTTAGGGATTGAAATACAAGCAAAAAGGAAGGTTCAATTTTCAATGGCGGAGGTCCCATGTGCAGTTCAGATTAACGACTCTCGTGCATTCAGAGTTTCAAAATCACGCAAGGATTAATGACCATACAGAAGTGTCGAAGTCCCGAAGTCCCGAAGTGACAAGAGGATACCACATCAATCGGAAGAAGGTCACTTTGGGAAATATTCATGCCCGCGTTCAAAATCTCCCAAAGCTAGAAGTCACGAAGTAACGAGAGACTACCAAGTCAACTGAGAGAAAGTCACTTCAGGAGATATTCATGCCCACGTTCAAAATCTCCCAAAGCCTGAAGTCCCAGAGTAACGAGAGACTGCCACGAAAACCAGGAGAAAGTTACTTCAGGATATTTCCATCGAAACATCCCAAATTCCCAAAGAGTCGAAGTCCTAAAGTGACGTCAGGTTTCCACATCGCTTCGGGCCCTACTAATCCATGGGTGATTTTCAACTCAACACATGGAACTTAACCGTTGAGGACATATACCATTCATTTTAGGCTACCACATCACTCTGGACCTGTACCACTATGATATTTTTTCATGCTTCACAATTTAGAACTCCTGAAGCGTGAAATGCCAAAGTGCCAAAGACAAATGATGCTCATCCATCAGTAGCTATGACAACACAATGATGTTAGGACACCATGTTAGATTCGAGAGATCATCCCCCGAGAGATATTATTTCTTAACCTTCAAAGCTCCCAAGAACCAAAATTAGCTCCATCTATGAACATGGTTAAAAGGATTTTTGAGTTGACAGATGGATAAATTTTAGTGGGGACGCTAAAATAGCAGGGCTAACCATATCATAGATTGCAGTAGATCAGTGACCACACTTCATTGTGGGGACAGGAAGTGATCGAAGGATAAAATCTTAGAGCGGTCACACAATCGAAAGAATGATATAGTTAAAGAGGTATGTGGTAGTTGGTGGTGGATTTCGGGGGTTAAAGTAGTGTGGATCCAAACCTCCCTTTCTAGCTTCCACAATCACTTGATTATATAGGGTCCCATCCAAGAGAAGCACGTGGAAGCAAACTAGGCGTTAGGCCTTGTCCTGATCCCAAGGAGAAATCAGTTAATGAAAGAAGGAACGATGGTTGAACAATCAACTACCCCCTTAAATGGAAGCATGGAGGGTATGGCTAAGGAGACATAAAACTGTTAGCCCAAAGTACTATAGAGGGAAGTTTCTCTTACATGCCCATACTGAACAAATTTTTATTTTTACAGAAGGAACAAGATAGATAAGAGAAGACACACGACACTAGAGAAGAGGTGGCCATGGAGAAATATATGCCTATGGTTTTGATTATAAATACATCTGATGAATGACATAATAAGGGGAGGGGGGTTTCAGTCCAAGACCAGAGGAAGTTTTGAGAAATCTTTATGACTGTATATTTCAGTTTGTAAGCCGAAGGGGAATGTAGCTGTAAATTGTGTTGTTATTGAAGACTCATATGAGGTGTTTCATCAGATTTGTCTTCTATGTTCTCTGTTCTATTCTTCATCTTGTTTGAGGGTAATTGTTGATTTTAAGGATTAAAATTTTCCTCTGATTGATAGATTCCTGATGCGGTAGAGCATCTGTTGTAAGATTTTCTATCTATCATTGTTTATTGTTCAGACACATCTAAGTTGTCTTTACAGAGAGGATCTTTGCTTAGCGAATATTCATATTTATGGTATTCTCTTATTATTCTATTCATCATCATGCAAATATTTTGTCTAATAGGGATATTAAATGCCTTCAATGAGCATATTTTTTATGACTCCATAGCCCAATGGTCCATCACTTATCTGTAGTGCTATCTATTTTATTTTCCTTTCTTTAAAGTATTTTTGATCCACCTACTCAAACCATTTCAATCCATTTACATTTCGATGGGTACTGGGCTTATCCTCTAGAAGTCTAAGGGTGACTCTCAGTGATAACATTAATGGCGTCGCTGATGGGGATGGAAGTGAATATATCTTCCCTGGGAGAATGAAAATAAAGGGATCCAGTTTTAGATGATGAACTGAAGCTGGACACATTGTTCTGACTGCTCATCTTTCACCATGGGAACTCGATTGTTTAGAAATCTATTGGTGACTCCACTTGTTTGAAATGGACAAGATTTTAGCTCATTGGTATGATTTCTGTGGTTTTTCAAAGATAGTTGGTTTCCCTAATCCAGAGCCTAGTAGAGATGAATGGGAAAGTAGCCTTCCTAAATTTCAAGGAGAAGAGTGGGAGGTACCAGCTGAAAATTTGATGGAGTTTCATGATTTTATTCAACTTCATATCATGCATGAAGATGTTCATATCAATCTTTTCAGGTATTCATTAGAGGGGATTGCTCGTGATTGGTGTCGATCTCTTCCCATTGCAAGAATCAACTCTTTGACAGGTTTTCATGCAACTTTCAATTCATTTTGTAAAGAGTTTTTTTCAGCTAAGTATCTTTATGAAAATTGTTGTGATGAGTTTTCTTTGCTTCATAAAAATCCTGCTAGTCATGAAAACTATATTTGTGATGAAGAATTTATTGAGGAAGAAATAATTTTCCATGAAGATCAAGAGGTGTTGAATGATATTCATTACGATAAAAATAACATAGAAACATCTGGCATCATATCATATGTATCTATTTTTTTAAATGTTTATGAATATCAGCATGTCTCTTTTGAATATTCTGATGTTGAAGGGTAAGTGTATACATTAGTAGATATTTCTCCTGACTATGAAGCTGAGATAGATGATAAGTTAGTTAAAAAAACTACGGAAGATTCCTATCTATTTTTTCCTAGATTTTCAGAATTGAAGGAAGATTTTATTTGCTTCTATTATGAAGAAAATGCAGAGGATATTTCTATTCTTGAAACATATGTCTTTAGCAGCCCTTCTTATGATGAAGAATTTGTTTCAAATACTGACCAAGAAGAACCAATTTTCGATGAATATCCCGACGAAGATGATGAAGAGAAGAGTTTTTTCATAGTTTCTTTGGAACCTCGTAGCATGGTTCCTGTATATGATAGTTATGAATCTGATCCTTGGGAGATCCATGGAGGAGAAAAGAAAGAGATAAATGTGCAGCTTATTTCATGTCCAACACTTATAAATGAACAGATATCGCATGGGATTAGCAAGCCAACATCAATCCTTTATCCACCTCTACATGCTAAGAACATCAAACAACATGTGAGCAATGATGAAATAAAGGAGTTAACGCTTTACTAGTTTAGCATCCCTTATTATAATTTTTATGACCCTGTGAGGTTATATATGGAGTTGAAATTTCCCAAAGCATTGGAGCTTGCAAAATTTATCTTATCATCATTTGGAGGTATTGTCAGTGTTCCAAAACATGTTTTCATTCTATTGTCATACTTCCCTTACCTTTTATGGATCATTTGAAGTGAAAAGAATAATTATGTTACGAAATAGTTTGGGTGGCTATTGTGGAAATTTGTCTTCACCTGAGCATTGTAAAGGTTAGTTAGAGTAGGGTCTTGTATATAAATAAGCATGTGTGCAAGCTTTTCAATTTTCAATTTTGTTTTAGTATTTGAATAAGACACCCCATAGCCCTAGGATAAGACATTGAAGCTGATTGCTCTAGGCATCTCATAGAGAGCATGCCATCCCAGATGGAGCCAAATGTTAACACATAAAGTTGTCATGGGTAGTATGTAGTTATTGTTAAGACCTAGGTCTACACCTCTTCTGCGTCTCTCTTTTTTCTTCATACCTTCCTATAAGTTTTTCCTCTTCTGGTTGATAAAGTTAGGATGGTCAAGTATGTTGTATGTGTAGGGAAAAACTATGAGAAAAATGCATCATTTAGAGTAGTCCATTTTGGGCTTGAAATACAAGCAAACAGGTAGGCTCAATTTTCAACAACGGAGATCTCATTTGCAATTCAGATTAACGGCTCTCATGCATTTAGAGTTTCAAAATCGTGCAAGGATTATTGACCAAACATAAGTGTCGAAGTCCTAAAGGGAAAAGAGGCTACCATGTTAACTGGAAGAAGGTTACTTAGGGATATATTCATGCCTGGGTTTAAAATATTCCAAAGCCCGAAGTCCTAGAGTAACGAGAGACTTCTACAACAACCGAGAGAAAGTTACTTCGAGAGATTTCCGTCCAAACATCCCAAATTCTCGAAGATCCAAAGTCCCAAAGTGACGTCAGGTTGCCACGTCTCTTCAGGCCCTACCAATCCACAGGTGTTGTTCAAATCAACACATGGAACTTCTCCTCTGAGGACGCATAACATTTATTTCAGGCTACCACATCACTCTGGGCCCATACCACTCCGGGAGTTTTTCATGATTCACAATCTAGAACTCTTGAACCTCTTTCCTTTGAATTTCTCGATCTGCAAAACTCCAAAATGAAACCTTTGTCGTGATTTGACTATTTTCCTCCTTCTGAGCTTACACTGTTGATCTTTCCATTATCGCTATGCTACTGATCATGCTGAGGTTCGAAATCAACGACAAACACGCATACTCTGCCTCTGTCTAAAAAACATGCCAACATTGTGATCATGCTCACCCCGGGATGGGGGTAATTCTGTGGGTGTCTCAAAGACTCAGTGATGCTTATCCAAGATGAGTTGCAGGTCAGGATGGATTGGGGCTGATGGTTCTTATACCTTAATTGAATTAAATTTGGAAATCACCCCATGATGACCTTTCTTTAGGAGTTTCTCCATTATGTGAGAGATGATAATTTTTGGGGACCTAACATGCAAGTCGTTAAGGGTATAGGTGTGAGCCTCAAGGGTAAATCTCATATATAACTCCTAATAATCAATGGTAATCAGTCCCAAAGTGCGCATCCATTCAACACCTAGGAAAATATCACAACCACCCATGGCAATGAAAAACATGTGATTTTTCAGGGCGTAATCACCCATTTGGAGTTTGACATTCTCACATCGGCTCCCACATTTCATTATACCCCCATTAGCTATGAGAATTAGAAAATTTGAAACTGGTCGAATAAAACAATTAACATACTTGGAGACCCTGCAATGAATAAAATTATGGGTGTTGCTGCTATCAATCAACACTACTACCAGTCGTTGTTTGATGTATCCTTTGATCTTTAATTTTTGCGGAGTAGAAATACCAACAAGGGCATGGAGAGAGATGATAGGTTCTTTTGGTTCCATAAGAGGTGCAATGATCTCAGAGAGGGGCATAGTGGGCTCAGTATCCTTTGACTCGAAGGCCTAATTTGACATTCGATCTTTGGACCCATCAACCTGGAAGAACTTTTGTTCATAACATTTATGTCCTAGTGCATATTTGTCATCACACTAATAACAAATCCCTTGTTTCTATGTTATGCCATTTATGTTGGAGACATATTTTGAAACTTAAAGGTTTGAGTGGGAGCAGTGGTATCCCTTGGACGAGGATGGTTGGGACTGAAGAATGAAGGGGTTGTGCCTGAAGAATGGTCTCCACTTCCGATGATAATTTGCACACATGCAACCAATTAATAGGATGGTGCATGCAAACATGAGCATGGATTACTTCCTTTAATCCACTTATGAAACATTCAAGATAGAATTCATCAGATAAACCCTCAGTTCTGATAGCCAACTGTTCAAATGCTACAATGGAATTGGCAACCAACCTTGGTTTTTTTCATCTTGGTGAGGCACCCCAAATAATGAGATATCCTATCAAAATATGCACAAATAACTTTGGTGAACATGTTCCAATTGGGATGTCATGGGTAGCATTTCTTATGCCACTGCCAACATTTCCAACGTTATTGGTCTAAGTACAAAATTCCTACATGGAGTTTGGTCTCATCATCCCGAGTATCATGGAGGCAGAAGTAGTGTTCCATTTGGAAGACCCACCCAGATGGGTTAGATCCATCAAATTTATGCATCTCCACTTTTGGCAGCTTACTCCAAGAGTTTGGGGAACCCTAAGGGGAGTGGGAATTATGAGTATTCTCATAATGAGAAGAATGAGGGGTTTCAGAGTGGTACTCCAGTTGCATACCCTTGTCAAGAAATCCAAGGCATTGGGAAATGGCATGCGGGGTGGTATTTATTTCATCCATGTCTTGAAAACATTTCTTGAGCTGGTCAAGGTCCCCCAAGGTCTATTTGATATCAAAGACATCATCATATAGGTGAGTGACCTTAGTTTCTCATTCTTCCCCAGTGTGAGAATGGGTGGCAGGGCCTATTATGGTGGCTTATGGAGAGTGCTACCATAGTGATCAACATGAGATAAAAATTATGATGGGATAGGTTCCAAATAAGGGTGTTGGGAAGGAGATCAGGTCCACAAAAGGATGAAAAATGATAGGTATCCCTGCGATCAGGGAGAAAAGAGAAATCAAATGGGATAGGTCTCAAATAAGGATGTTGTCAGTCCCCATAATTTTTTTTTTTTTTTTTTTTCTTTTCTATTGCTGCGTAGTTATACTTTGATCTAAATAATTTTGTAGTGTCAGAATGTCCAAATTATTAACAGGAAGAAAGATGTAGAAATTTCACAACCAGAATGTAGGAGGCTAGGTTGCATGGTGACTAATCTTGTCTATCCTCTTTCTTTGTTGTTCCTTTCCTATTATGTGTCTTTCCCAAGGGTTACAATTTGTTCAGGGTACCTACATACAAGGGTTTTCCCTATGTTGTAGCTCTCTAATTTATGTGCAGGATCGACAATAGTACTTAGTCCAATATCTTAGGGCACCAACTAAGGAGGCTCGCTTGTACCCTTAGTCGTACTACCCAATTACCCAGGTAGTAGAGAGTATCTTCCCGAGTGTTATTCTCAGTGACAATATAGCAGTCAGGTGGCCGATCGATTGAGCTAGAAGGATTTAAAGATGCCTATGGTAAGTTCATGCACATGTGTTTTTTGATGCACTACCACTCAAAGGGGTATCTCTAGGGATTATAAGGGTGGACAATAGATGTGCGCTTAAGAATCACTTGTATTTCCTGCATGTATGCTTCCCCAACCATGGATTTGTGCGTTGACCGATAAATCTTTGTGGTTTATTGACATCGGAACACGTCGCTACCCTGGAAAAAAAATTCACCCACACTTCCTTCCCAAGAAAGTGCTCTGATACCACTTGTAATATACCTGGGGGAGTTAATAGAGCAAGCTAATATATTGCACAAATAACATGAAAATTAATATAGAGAAGAGATATAGAGCAGAAATATAATATTGATATCACTGAAACCTTAGTTCACTTTCCTGTTCGAGGGGGAAACCTCCAAATGTGCATAGCTCTCTTACAATAATCCTCAACCACTTACAATGGAGAGATGAATTCTTTAAATATATTTCATAATAAAAAATACCACGAGCCAATACCAAGGGCCAATACCATGGGTTATCCATAACTAATTTATAACATTCCACTAAACAACCTTCTAACTACTTGTGGTCTTGATAATAATGAGGGTTGACCACTTATTACAATGACAACTAACTAATGACTAACTACGAGGGGTTAGGGACGAATCCTAACACTTAGGTTTTCTCCATTTGACTTCTTATTGTTTATACTGATTCTTCTGTAACAATTGGTTGGTTGGTTGATGCATTGGGGGAAAAACTTAAACCTTGGCCATGGAGGGCATGTTGGTAGTGCATGCTACGAGGAGGGTGCCTTGGAAACTTACATACAAGTGTTGTAAATGTGTAGGTATATTTTTTGCAGTCATCCTTCAAAATATATCCATTTTTCTAGTGCTTTCATGATCGTGATGGTCTTGTTACATTCTACCAAAAGTAAATTCACATAATATGGGTGCTTTCTCAAAGTTGTTGTAAGTTCATGCCTAGTAAATTTGGCAATGGCCATCATAGACAGTGGAGTTCCATTATGGAACTACTAAAAATGAATGTTCTTCTAAATTTACTTGGTATATTGTAACTTATTACCACTATCACCACTTGCAACCAAGATCTTATGTGGGCCAAGAATATTATTTTGTCCTATAATGTCTTTTGCACCACAATTATTTGCACTGACAACATGTCACCTATTATTAGAGTGAAGCCATCCCAAACTAGCATGAACACACACTCCATGTCATAAAACATTATATCCGGGTTGATGGATCATTTGTTTTGGGGATGGCCTATCCCTTAATTAGTATCCCTATAATTCTATGGATTAGACCATTTGTAATTTCTATGCATTGGTCAAGCCAAATATACCCTTTATGATACCGACTAGCTATGAATTTAGTTTCTTCTTCCTTCTAAACATTGAATCCTACCACCTAGGGTGCACTCAAATACAACCTAATCATTGTTATTTATAGCATGAGGGTTTCATCCCTCTATTTTCCACTTACCATGGCCCATTTATTGAAATTGATATGGTGGTTCTCCCAGTTGATCTCTTCATTTTTTCTTATTGAATCTTGTTCATGTGGGCCTCCAACTCCAATGTCAGTTGTTTGTTAAACCTATTTTTGCTCTATGGTTTGACCACTTTGGAATTTTGTGATTTAGATGGTGGTATTTCCCCTCTCATCTGAGGCATCATGGTTTCTTCTTGGCCTAAAGGTTTGTTGGTACTCAAAGTGATTTCTTTTTTGGTTGGTGTGTTAGGGTTCTGGAACAGTTTAATAGGTCTTGTTTCAATTTGTATGCTTTGAAACTTAGGTAATTTTTAGTGAATTACTTCTATACAGTTCTCAATGTTCACACTAGTTTTATACATAGGAAGATTGGGGGGGCTCATCCATTGAACGCTAAAGTGGTTGCCCCTTCGATGTTGTACTTCATTAATGTCACATATTAAGTTTTTTTCATGTGGTTGAAGTCATTTTCCCACACAATCAACCACCTCACAATTGGTTCTTTTATCCCAACTGACTATCTTACAATTGACTAGTTAATCCTTTCAACCCACTTTTATCTATGTCAACCATTCATCTCTCCTCTTCTCGATGACTGATGCACTCATATTTTTCCACTCTTGCTTGTGATGCAACTGGTTTTTTGGGACTTGGAAATGTGTTTGATGAGTTATTTCTCCCTCTTTCATTTTCTAATCCTTATATCTACAAAGTCAATATTCTTCTCATCCACTTCCTTCATTGTCACATCCATTCTATTTTATCATCCAGTCCTAGTCAATTTTCATGATATATGGATTATTCTACTTGTTATTAGTCTGAGTCAATTAAGGATATTCATATAAATCCCCACCATTTGATGTTTGTTTACCTAACTTTTCCCTAATCAACTATTTTATTCGTATTTTGTTTCAATTTTTTTATGGATGATACCGCTTCAGTAGAACACCATTGACTACCTTGTTAAGGATCTTCCCTTAGAGAGTTCTAAGTTGTACTTCTCTATTTGACCTTACATATTTGACTACATAAGGGACTAACAAGGAAATTTCCAATTTTCTTGCTTTTCCTTTGATTCTGCTATCATATATGTTAGTGTCCTTATTTTTAAAGTATGGTCATATGTGTGTTAAGAGTTTGCAAAGTCATCCCTTTGTCCTGGGAAGACCAATGCATTCCTATTTTGAGTTATTAAATTTGTGATAGTTAGTCATGAGTCTAACATTGTTTCCATAGGATTTAATATGGTATGTCATAAAAGATTCAGGTCATAAATCAAAATTCTAGGAGAAGTGTGTTCAAATGATATATTGGACCATAATGACATGTTATGAGAAATTTTTGGGCAATCATAAGTCAACATTTTGTATGCACTAATATTCCAAAGTGGTTTTGGTATTTGCCTTGTAAAGGATCACACGTTGTGTAAGTTTATTGTGCAAATATTTGCACTACCCAAACCGTCAAATCATTTCAAATGGTATAATCAAGCTTTCAAATCAGGTTTTCTTGACATGTGACATTCTTTCCCTCCCCTTTTTCTTTATGCAAAATCTCTCCTTTATTAATTACATCCCTCTGCCATAGAAAATTTCAAAATATTCATGCACTATGCAAGATCTTTTCACCACGCTATGCAAAGATCTGTTCATCACGGTACTCAAAGCTTTGTTCACTGCACTATGCAAATCTCTTTTCACAACACTGCACAAAGCTCTGTTCATCGTGCTACGCAATATTTGTTCTATATAATTTTCATATTGAGGAGATCCTCTTTTTTTACCAGATAACATTCTGAGTTAATACGATATGAGATTAAAATACTGGATTTAGCCTTAGTGATCTCCTTTGATCTCATTTCTTGTAAACCCTAACCTTGTTTCTCGTTGTGTAAAGTTCCCTGCCTTAACCCTACCCATTGAATTTATTTTTCTCCATAGTCACAGTATTTTCATCATATATCAGTAGTATGGAAACTCAAGGGAAGAAGAAATACAATAAGGGAGGAAGCGTTATAATATTTGAGCCACATAATTTGCAATTAATAAACTTTGATCCAACAATTAAGGTTTCTTTTGAGCAAGCCGAATGCATGATATTTTGTGAGAAAATTCAGGGGTATAATGTGCAAGTGACAAAGGATTTTTCCCTCAACTTCAATAACGTCCAGACAAAGATCAATGATCTTATCTTCCAGGTGTCATAGGAGACAGTAGTTGTTGCAACTGAAATTCCAACACAAGGGGAGAAATGGTTCAAATGCATGCCCCTTGATTCCATCTTCTACATTGATTTCTTGAAGCCTATGTTTAAAAAATAGAATTTTGGTACTACCATTCCAAGAGACTTTATATTGGAACACTATGAAAAGCTATTAAGAGTGATTCAAAGATATTTCACCTGCGACGACAGGTTTGATAGAGTTTATCAGTACCATATTAGGATTTTAATGCATTTCATAGGAAAAAAACCCTTTGAATTTTCCTTTTAACCTATACAGAATCCTAGGTAAAATTCCAGACATAGTGTAGGCTAAGGTTGATCAAGTTAAATCCAGTTTGTTTCATTTCTCTTTGGTGAAATTAATGGTGTTGAAAGAACTTAAGAAATTGAACAAGGATTGTGATTATTTCCTAGCTTCAACAAGGATTTATTTAGACAACAAAAGAGATACTCCCCTATCAACTGAAAAAAACAACTCCTATAGTCCCTGAGCAGTCTAATACGAGAGAGAAAAGTTTTGCAAAACAAGACCATGGTAAAGGAGAATAATTTGAAGGTACTTTACCAAGATAACAAGCTAAGAAGAAAGGAAAAAAATTTCTCTTTGCTGATGAGTTTGTTGAACCACCAAAACTTAGCAGTCCAATTACAAGAACAGTCGCCAAAAGATTACCTACCCTGCACACACAATCTATTGAACATACAACTCAAGGTATTGGTAAAGATCAGTTTCAGTCAGGTGAAAAGGATGAAATAATTGGAGAATTGCAATAACAACTTAAGAAGGCTCATCATGCCATAGCACAATATCATTATGAAAACATGGAGATGAAGAAGAAGATTTATGAAAGGGTTTCAAGCATTTCAACACCAAAATATGCATCAATTTCAAAGACAAAATCATCACCAAAAGTTCCACAAAGTTCTAGGAGAAAGGGTAAAGACAGATTAGTTGAGTAGATTCCTAAAACAATGGAGCTTCCCAAGCCTATGGCTCCTTTGACAAGATCTTCATATAGAAATCTGATTTCATAGCACAAGCCTACAGAAGAAATACATACATAGGGCTAGTTCATAGAAATTGAAAAGATTCATACATCACCTAGAGAAAGTGAGAAAATTTTCAAAAGGCTCAACAAACAATTAAGAGAATCACATGATTTGATCATTCAACTCAGGGAAGACAACATAACAACAAAGAAAAACTTTGATAAACACCTTCAGGAGTGTGGACCAACTATCTCCAATGCCTATGTAGTTGTTTCCAATGCTCAGTCAAAGTTAAAAAGAAATGCATGTTTGCATAGGCAAGTGATTAATCTGAAAAGACAAAATTTGTCATTGAGGAAAGAAAATATAACTCTGAAACTAAGGATGAAAAAAATAGAATTTGATGATGAATCCAGGGGAAATTTAGACCTTCTTGCAGAGGTGGCTAAAATATAGAATTAATGATTTCACAGTTTCGTCTTTTTGATCACTAAAGGGATAAATTTTTTAAGATTTTTTGTCTGGAAAAGAACAATGCACAGAACTTGCATAGAGATCTCACGCTACACAAGTGATGTAAGTATACATTTGATGAAGAAATTAAGGGTAATGTTTGTTGGGATGATATAATGGTCAGTGCTAGCCTCCAGATACCTTGTAGCTACCAACTTTGTGAAGACAGCTGAAGCAAAAACACCCGTTGTGTAAACTCGCTATGCATCTGTTGTAGCCCATAGTTACACAACGTGTTACGCAAACATGTTAGGGAGCCAAATCATCATTTGAATCAGCCCCAGATTCGTCTCCAACCATACTAAATGACTCAGTTCAGTCCTAGAATTTGAGAGCATGATGAAGACTATTATTTTTTGAAAATACTATTATGTAATTAATATCGTCAAAACAAACTTCTATTTTTAGCGGGTAGTTTGAGTTTGTTTCATTTTAGTGTAACTAGATCCAAAAATGAAGGAATATGGTTAGAGTTCGACTTCCTTAACTTAGGGATGGATTGTGCCTTTATATTGGATCATGTTGAATGAACAAAGGGTTGGCAGAAGCATAGAGGATATTTTGTCTTGAATACTTTGTAACCTTTCTGAATTTTAATGAAATATTAGTGCATAAGTACAGTGCTATTAATACCAGAGATTCTTGTGGTGGTGATCTGAAGTGTGTGTTTCTCTCTCATGTATGTATTTCCTATTTTCTTCTTATTTCATCTAAAACATTTATATACTTAAATTGGAAAGCTAATGGTCTAGAATTCATCTAATATTGATGCTTTAGATTCAAGCGATTTAAGTAATGTTATCACTTCGTAACTCAATAAGAATTCATCCCAGTTGGTACTCTGAATTTAGTTATTTGTTTTATTTTTCTTCCATTATAACATAGAAATATTTTAACTAAAATATTATCACCTACCTAGCCTCTTCTTCTTTGATAGTTCTACCTGCTAGTCACTGATACTTACATTTGCTTCAAATTTGAATACATTTCCCAACAAATTCCTCTTCCTTCCTAACAACAACTTTATAAATCTCTTTATGTATTGAATACCTCGCCATTTATCCTTAATAAAAAAATTATCTTTTTGAGACCAAGTGACAAGAGAGATCCCTCTCTGAATTGAAAGGGATAGTTTCAATTCTAAAGTGGTTTTGTGGTTACCTTTGTGATTTGATTCCTTAGACAAGCAATTTATAGAGTGTTAACATTTTGGCATCGTGGTCGGGGACGGAAGTGAAATTTTCCCTGGGAAAGAAAGACAAAGTTTCAGATCTGATTCATGTGGGTAATAGAGTATCAGACATAATATTGGCTGAAACATTTACCCTGGCGGCTTCATTGTTAAAGATCAATTGCAAAAAATTAATATCATTGAGAAACCTTGGATCCAAAAAATATTCACACTAGGAGAAACCTAAATTCAGAACCTACAACATTTGTGGTTGATCCTGAGAATATCCTTCACAAAAGAAAATAAAAGGCATCACACTCAGGTATTTTTCTCGATAGAATTTCATCATTTCCTAATGACGGAGTAAAGAGCATTAATTATTTTGAGTTTGTCATTAAATTTGAGCAGAATTTATTTAGATCTAATTCAAAGTCTGACTTGACTGAAATTTTGTTTGATGAGAAAAAGTTTCAATCCTTTATTACTGTTGTCCCTATTCAAACTGTAGTGATTCCCAGTAATATCATACAACAAGGAAAAGGTCCTTTTATAATTATGGAAAAATGATTTTCTCCCCTTATCTTACCTGCTAAATTGCATGATTTACCTCAAAATTATGCTCAGAGAATTAATTCATATGATGCAAAAGAGAACATTTCAGCTCAACGACATTTAGACTGGTTTAATGATTTTGTGGACCTTGAGGAGGTAGATGATGAAGATGTTAAAATGAGGTTTCTTACACAGAGTCTCTCAAGATGGGGAGACAAGATGGGGAGACAAGAAAAATCCTCTACAATTGTTTACTTAGTATAATAATTTGAAAAGAACACCCAGTGAAATAGTTCATGAGATTTCAACCAGATTCATGAAGGTTTATAGTTCAATTATCGCTGAAGTAAAACCCCCTCCTAGAGCTGCACAACTTCTCTATGTTGATTCCTTTGATAGTTATTTCACCTTACTGCTGAGAGAAAAGAGATATACTACATTAGATGACATGATGAATGATGCAATAGAAGTAGAAGAAAATTTGAAGGCATCAGGTAAGATTAAATACAATACTGAAACTGACATGAAAAATGCTCAAGAAGAAGCACAACCCTCAACTTCTCAGTCATCATATGAAAAATTTGATCTAATGGTAAAAACTATGGAAAAGTTGGTGGAAAATTTGTCCTTAGATAACAAGCCTGCCACCAGAGATCAAATTAAACTTCAACTCAAGAATCCTAATTTTAGGAGGTTACCAGTTACACAGATCAAACAGAGAGACCACAGGAATCAAGGTGATCACCAATCAAACCCCCTTTCCAAAATAACTATGTCAATGAAAATTTTGAGGAATCACTCAAAGATAACATACATTGTTGTGATGATGTTGAAACAAATGTATTCCTAACTAAAGAAGAACAAGATAAATTTATGGAAGAACATGATAATTTTATGCACGAAAGGAATGATATGTTATTAATGGAAACAAAGGAGTATAAGAAGGGGTTTGAAAATGCTATCATGTAGTTTTAGAAGCAATATAATCTCAGAAATAAAAAGGTTCTTGCAAACCCTCAAAAGAGGAATCCTCCAAAAGAGCCTCAGGCTAATTTACCGTCTTCAAGTCAGCCTAAGAAAGAAAGTTCTACAAAAGATGCACTGGAGAAAGGTAAACAGAAAGAGGATTCCCTAAAGAAGGTCCCAGAGAAAAAAAGGGACGCAATCATCAAAGAGGTAGAGAAAACTCAGTCTTCTTTTACTTTTGAAAGTGATATGGAAAAGATAAAAATTTATGTACACCTTTTAATGAGATGATCGATAATGTTGAGTATAGAAGTCAAATCATCAAAATGTTGAAAATGGAAGAAGCATATGATACTCTAAATGTGTAAGATGATAATCCTGCAATCTTGTTTGGTCCTCGGGTGGAAGAATCTAGTGATGATGGTGATGTTTCTCCATTTTATGTTAGTCTTAAATTTCATGATATGACTTTACACAACGCAATTCTAGATTCGGGAGAATCTCATAATTTGATGCCGAAGGTGATCATGGACAAACTAGGTTTGGACATCATCGGACCTTATAAAGATTTGTTCTCTTTTGATTCAAGGAAGGTAAAGTGTTTGGGCTTAATCAAAAACCTAGTTGTGTCTTTATATCAAATCCCATCAAAGAATTTGGTCATGGATGTAGTAGTTGTTGACATCCATCCAAAGTTTGGCATGTTGTTATAAAGGTCATGGGCTGCTAAAGGGAAAGGTACATTAGAGATGGACATGTCTTATGCAACTATACTAGCTTTCATATAGGAAAGGAGGCTATACATGGAAGTATTGTTGAAATACATGGTGAGTAGCAAAGGGAAACCAAACAATCATCCCATTTAATCTTTTGACATTGAGGTTGGTTCTTCAATTTTTTATAATGATATGTGTTTTAAAGAATAAGATCCAAATGTTATCAAACTTCCAGAGAAAGAAGATGTAGATCAAAAAAACAATGAATAAGAGGAAATGTGGAATATTAATTTTGATAGAGATGTTAATAAACAGGGAGCTAGCACAAGTATTTGGATTATCCTTCTAAAATCAAGTTCATAAATTTGCTCTTATAAATTTTCTTTTGATTGTACAAATAATATGGCTAAGTATGAGGCATTGATCTTGGGGTTGAATACTTTGAAATATTTGGGGGAAACAATAATAGCTCTTCGTGGATATTCTGAGCTTGTGATTAATCAGGTTAAGGGAATATATAAAACTAAACATGCTAGGATGAGGGAATATAGAAATATAGTTCTTTATGTGCTTCAAAATTTCACATAATATAACCTCTTAGTGATTCCAAGAGGAAACAATTTGATTGTTTATGCATTAGCTACCTCAGCTTCTATTTTCAATATCCCCATATTTCCTAACAGAAAAATATGAGATCAAAGTCAAGCATAGACCAACATTACCTGATAATATCAAGTATTGGCATATTTTTTAGTATGATAAACAAGTGGTAAGGTTTCTCCAAATGAATGATGAGTTTGCCAATACAAATATTGATGAGGAAAATTTATTTGATCAGGAAGAAGATGCATACATGTGTCCAAATGTATATAGTTTCCTAAATCAAATTGTTGGTAAAGACATTGTTAAGATAAAAAATAATTTCATCCCTAAGGGTTTGGTTCCACTAGAAAAAATATTTTACAATAATGATATGGCAAGGAATCCCAAAGTCACTCTGAATGATGAAGACATAGAGTATTGCAATATTGGAACTAGGAAAAAACCTAAAATTATCAAACTGTCCAAGACACTCAACCCATAAATTAAGGAGAGATATATCATCTTAATGAAGGAGTTTTCAGATGTTTTCTCTTGGAGCTAAGAAGATCTGAGGTTGTATGACACGAATATTATTGAACATGTCATTCCAATTAGAGATGACCAAAAACCATTCAAATAGAAATTGAGAAGGATTAATCCTTTGTTGCTACCACTCATTGAGTAAGAGGTAAGAAAATTGTTTAATTCCAAGACCATAGTATCTTTTAGATTCTATAAATGGCTAGCCAACTTAGTTCCCGTCAGAAAGAAAAGTGGTGAAATTAGGCTGTGTGTGGATTTTCGAAATCTAAATAGGGTTTCCCTCAAAGATAATTATCATCTTCCCAAGATGGACTACATTTTGCAGAAAGTGGTTGGGTCACATAAAATTTCAATGCTAGATGGATTTTCTAGATACAACCAGATCATGGTGCACCCTGATGATCAGGAGAAGACAACCTTCAAAACACCCTGGTGCACATTCATGTATGGCAAAATTCCATTTGGTCTTATGAATGCGGGGGGAACATTCCTAAGAGCTATGGATATAGCTTTTGCTGATGAAAAATATAAGCTCATTGTTGTTTATTTAAATGATATTGCTATTTTCTCAAATTATGATGATGAACATTTGCAACATTTGAAACGGTTGTTTGAGAAGTGTAGGAGGTTTGGAATTTCATTAAATCCCCAAAAATACAACTTTGGAATGTGTTAACACATAAATTTGTCATGGGTCATATGTAGTTATTGTTAAGACCTAGGTCTGGACGTCTGTCGAGTCTCTTTTTTCTGCATACCTTCCTATAATTTTTTCCTCTTTTGGTTGATAAAGTCAGGACAGTCAAGTATGTTGTATGCATAGGGAAAAACTATGAGAAAAATGCAACATTCAGAGTAGTCCATTTCAGGATTGAAATACAAGAAAAAAGGAGGGTTCAATTTTCAATGGCGGAGGTCCCATGTGCAGTTCAAATTAACGACTCTCGTGCATTCAGAGTTTGAAAATCACACAAGGATTAATGAACATAAAGAAGTGTCAAAGTTTCGAAGTCTCGAAGTGACAAAAGGCTGACACATAAATCGGAAGAGGGTCACTTTGGGAGATATTCATGCCCGCATTCAAAATATCCCAAAGCTAGAAGTCCTGAAGTAACGAGAGACTACGAATTCAACTGAGAGAAAGTCACTTCAGGAGATATTCATGCCCACGTTTAAAATCTCCCAAATACTAAAGTCCCAGAGTAACGAGAGACTGCCATGAAAACCAGGAGAAAGTTACTTCAGGATATTTCCATCCAAACATCCCAAATTCCCGAAGAGTCGAAGTCCTGAAGTGACGTCAGGTTGCCATGTCGCTTCGGGCCCTACTAATCCATGGGTGCTTTTCAACTCAAAACATGGCACTTATCCATTGAGGACGGATACCATTCATTTTACGCTACCACATCACTCCGGACCTGTACCACTACGATATTTTTTCATGCTTCACAATCTAGAACTCCTGAAGCCTGAAATGCCAAAGTGCTGAAGACAAATGATGCTCATCCATCAGTAGTTGTGACAACACAATGACGTCAGGACACCATGTCAGATTCGAGAGATCATCCCCCAGGAGATATTCTTTCTTGACCTTCGAAGCTCCCAAGAACCAAAATTAGCTCCATCTATTAACATGGTTAAAAGGATTTTGGAGNAGTAGTTGTGACAACACAATGACGTCAGGACACCATGTCAGATTCGAGAGATCATCCCCCAGGAGATATTCTTTCTTGACCTTCGAAGCTCCCAAGAACCAAAATTAGCTCCATCTATTAACATGGTTAAAAGGATTTTGGAGTTGACAGAAGGATAAATTTTAATGGGAACACTAAAATAGCAGGTTTAACCATATCACAAATTGCAGCATATCGGTGACAACACTTCATTGTGGGGACAGGAAGTGATCGAAGGATAAAATCTTAGAGCGGTCGCACAATCGAAAGCATGATATAGTTAAAGAGGTACGTGGCAATTGGTGGTGGATTCCGGGGGTTAAAGCAGTGTGGATCTAAACCTCCCTTTCCAGCTTCCACAATCACGTAATTATATAGGGTCCCATCCAAGAGCAGCGCGTGGAAACAAACTAGGCGTTAGGCCTTGTCCTAATCCCAAGGAGAAATCAGTTAATGAAAGAAGGACCGATGGTTGAACAATCAACTACCCCTTTAAATGGAAGCATGGAGGGTGTAAGGTAGCTAGAGAGGTAGTGGGGGGGCCCAGAGGGCCCATAGTGATAATAGTGGAGGTCATTCAATGTAAGGTGGACTAGGTCCACTATATTATTAAATAAGGCCCACTATGGTAGTTAGATATAATAAATGTAAGA
>SNQJ01S0003691.1:28669-81602 GCA_010110895.2 Picea sitchensis | reverse complement strand
CCTCTAGAATGTTCTTAGGTGATGGTAGCACTATATAAAGGGGTTCAAGCAATGTAATGAGACATGAAAAGAAATATTGTATTTGGAGCGGTAGCTCAATAGGAGGATGCCCCCTCGAAGAGGCAAGTGAACAGGAGAGGATCTCTTCCATAATATGATCCATTGTATGGTGTTGCCCTACCTCAAGGGTTTGATAGTAATAAAGAAGATTTTGCATATTGTTCTTCTATATCTGTTGTGGTGTTTTATATTTAGTATTGGGTTCTTAACAGAGGGTATGGCTGAGGAGATGTAAAACTGTTAGCCCAAAGTACTATAGAGGGAAGTTTCTCTTGCATGCCCATACTGAACAATTTTTTATTTTTACAGAAGGAACAAGAAAGATAGGAGAAGACACACGACACTAGACAAGAGGTGCCCATGGAGAAAGATATGCCTATGGTTTTTATTATAAATACATCTGATGAATGACATAATAAGGGGAGGGGGGTTTCAGTCCAAGACCAGAGGAAGTTTTGAGAAATCTTTATGACTATATATTTTAGTTTGTAAGCCGAAGGGGAATGTAGTTGTAAATTGTGTTGTTATTCAAGACTCATATGAGTTGTTTCATCAGATTTGTCTTCTATGTTCTTTGTTCTATTCTTCATCTTGTTTGAGGGTAATTGTTGATTTTAAGGATTAAAATTTTCCTCTGATTGATAGATTCCTGATGCGGTAGAGGATTTGTTGTAGGATTTCCTATCTATCATTGTTTATTGTTCAGACACATCTAAGTTGTCTTTACAGAGAGGATCTTTGCTTAGCGAATATTCATATTTATGTTATTCTCTTTTTATTCTCTTCATCATCATGCAAATATTTTCTCTAATAGGGATATTAAATGCCTTCAATGAGCAGACTGTTTATGACTCCATAGCCCAATGGTCCATCACTGATCTGTAGTGCTATCTGTTTTATTTTCCTTTCGTTAAAGTCCTTTTGATCCACCTACTCAAACCATTTCAATCCATTTACATTTTGATGGGTACTGGGCTTATCCTCTAGAAGTCTAAGGGTGACTCTCAGTGATAACATTAATGGTGTCGCTGCTGGGGATGGAAGTGAACATATCTTCCCTGGGAGAATGAAAACAAAGGGATCCAGTTTTAGATGGTGAACTGAAGCTGGACACATTGTTCTAACTAATCATCTTTCACCATGGTGACTCCACTGTTCATAAATCTATTGGCGACTCCACTTGTTTGAAATGGACAAGATTTTAGCTCATAGGTATGCTTTCTATGATTTTTCAAAGATAGTTGGTTTCCCTAATCGAGAGCCTAGTAGAGATGAATGGGAAAGTAGCCTTCCTAAATTTCAAGGAGAAGAGTGGGAGGTACCAGCTGAAAATTTGTTGGAGTTTCATGATTTTATTCAACTTCATATCATGCATGAAGATGTTCAGATTAATCTTTTCAGGTATTCATTAGAGTGGATTGCTCGTGATTGGTGTCGATCTCTTCCCATTGCAAGAATCAACTCTTTGACAGGTTTTCATGCAACTTTCAATTCATTTTGTAAAGAGTTTTTATCAGCTAATTATCTTTATGAAAACTGTTGTGATGAGTTTTCTTTGCTTCATAAAGATCCTGCTAGTCATGAAAACTAGATTTGTGATGAAGAATTTATTGAGGAAGAAATAATTTTCCAAGAAGATCAAGAGGTGTTGAATGATATTCATTACAATAAAAATAACATAGAAACATCTGGCATCATATCATATGTATCTATTTTTTTAAATGTTTATGAATATTAGCATGTCTCTTTTGAATATTTTGATGTCGAAGGGCAAGTGTATACATTAGTATATATTTCTCCTGTCTATGAAGCTGAGATAGATGATAAGTTAGTTAAAAAAACTACGGAAGATTCCTATCTGTTTTTTCCTAGATTTTCATAATTGAAGGAAGATTTTGTTTTCTTCTATTATGAAGAAAATGTAGAGGATATTTCTATTCTTGAAACATATGTCCTTAGTAGCCCTTCTTATGATGAAGAATTTGTTTCAAATACTAACCAAGATGAACCAATTTTCGATGAATATCCCAGCAAAGATGATGAAGAGAAGAGTTTTCTCATAGCTTCTTTGGAACCTCGTAGCATGGTTCCTGTATATGATAGTTATGAATTTGATCCTTGGGAGATCCATGGAGGAGAAAAGGAAGAGATAAATGTGTAGCTTATCTCATGTCCAACACTTATAAATGAACAGATATCACATGGGATTAGCAAGCCAACATCAATCCTTTATCCACCTGTACATGCTAAGAACATCAAACAACATGTGAGCAATGATGAAATAAAGGAGGTAACACTTTACCAGTTTAGCATGCCTTATTATAATTTTTATGACCCTGTGAGGTTATATATGGAGTTGAAATTTCCCAAAGCATTGGAGCTTGCAAAATTTATCATCTTATCATCATTTGGAGGTATTGTCATTGTTCCAAAACATGTTTTCATTCTGTTGTCATACTTCCCTTACCTTTTATGGATCATTTGAAGTGAAAAGAAGAATTATGTTACCAAATAGTTTGGGTGGCTATGGTGGAAGTTTGTCTTCACCTGAGCATTGTAAAGGTTAGTTAGAGTAGGGTCTTGTATATAAATAAGCATGTGTGCAACCTTTTCAATTTTCAATTTGGTTTTAGTATTTGAATAAGAGACCCCATATCCCTAGGATAAGACATTGAAGCTGATTGCTCTAGGCATCTCATAGAGAGCATTCCATCCCCGGTGGAGCCAAACGTTAACACATAAAGTTGTCATGGGTAATATGTAGTTATTATTAAGACCTAGGTCTACACCTCTTCTGCGTCTCTCTTTTTTCTTCATACCTTCCTATAAGTTTTTCTTCTTCTGGTTGATAAAGTCAGGATGGTCAAGTATGTTGTATGCGCAGGGAAAAACTATGAGAAAAATGCATCATTTAGAGTAGTCCATTTTGGGCTTGAAATACAAGCAAACAGGCAAGCTCAATTTTCAACAACGGAGATCTCATTTGCAATTCAGATTAACGACTCTCATGCATTTAGAGTTTCAAAATCGCGTAAGGATTAACGACCAAACATAAGTGCTGAAGTATTGAAGGGACAAGAGGCTGCCATGTCAACTAGAAGAAGGTTACTTAGGGATATATTCATGCCTGGGTTTAAAATATCCCAAAGCCCAAAGTCCTGGAGTAACGAGAGACTTCTACAACAACCGAGAGAAAGTTACTTTGAGAGATTTCTTTCCAAACATCCCAAATTCTCGAAGAGCCAAAGTCCCAAAGTGACATCAGATTGCCATGTCTCTTCAGGCCCTACCAATCCACAGGTGTTGTTCAAATCAACACATGGCACTTATCATATGAGGACACATAACATTTATTTCAGGCTACCACATCACTCTGGGCCCATACCACTCTGGGAGTTTTTCATGATTCACAATCTAGAACTCTTGAAGCCTGAAGTGCCAAAATGCCGAAGAAACATGGCGCTCATCCATCAGTATTTGTGACAACACAATGATGTCAGTCCACCAAGTCAGATTTGGGAGATCATCCCCTAGGAGATATTATTTCTTGACCTTCAAAGCTCCCAAGTGCTAAAATTAGGTCCATCTATGAACATGGTTAAAAGGAAATTGGATTTGGAAGAAGGGAATTAAAATAGCAAGGTTACCCAGATCGTAGATTGCAACATATCGACAACCACACTTCATTGCGGAGATCGAAAGTACTCAAACAATAAAATCTTAGAGCCGTCCCGCAACTGAAACCACAATATAGCTAAAGAGGTAAGTGGTAGTTGGTGGTGTATTGCGGGGGTCAGAGCGGTGTGGATCTAAATCGCCCTTGGAAGCTTCTGCAATCATGTGATTATATAGGGTCCCATTTGAGAGCAACACATGGAAAAAAACTAGGTGTTAGACCACGTCCTGATCCTAAGGAGAAATCAATTAATGAAAGAAGGACCGGTGGTTGAACAATCGACTAACCCCTTAAATGGAAGCATGGAAGGTCTGGTCGAGGAGACAGAAAACTATCAACCCGAAGTACCATAAAGGGTAGTTTCTTCTGCACACCCATACTGAACAGAGTTTCCTTCTGACAGAAGGAACAAGATAGACATGAGAAGACACATGTCACTGGAGAAGAGGAGCCCAAGAAACAATATATGCATATGGTTTTGATTATAAATACATCTAATGAATAACATAATAAGAGAAGGGGGGTTTTAGCCCAATACCAGAGAACGTTTTGAGAAATGTTTATGACTGTATATTTCAATTTGTAAGCCGAAGGGGCATGTAGATTTAAATTATTGAAGACTCATATGAGATGTTTCATTAGATTTTTCTTCTACGTTCTCTGTTCTATTCTTCATCTTGTCTGAGTGTAATTGTTGATTTTAAGGATTAAAATTTGCCTCTTATTGATAGATTCTTGATGCAGTAGAGGATCTATTGTAATCTTTCTTATCTATCATTGTTTATTCTTCAAAAACATCTAAGTTCTCTTTGCAGAGAGGATCTCTGCTCAACGAATATTCATCTTTATGTTATTCTCTTATCCTTCTCTTCATCATTATGAAAATATTTTCTTTGATAGGGAGATTAAATACCTTCAATTAGTTGATTGTTTATGAATCCATAGCCCAATGTTCCATCACTTATCTGTAGTCATATATGTTATCTTTTCCTTTCTTTAAAGTCTTGTTGATCCACCTACTCAAACTATTTTAATCCATTTACATTTCGATGGGTATTGGGATTATCCTCTAGCATTCTGAGGGTGACTCTCAGTGCTAACATAATGAAAAAGGGAAATTTTATTGGTCATATCATCTCAAAAGAAGGAATAAAGATAGATCCCAACAGGGTAGCTGCAATTTTAAAAATTGATATTCCTAGGAGCTAAAAGGAGGTACAATCTTTCTTTGGAAGGGTAAACTTTCTAAGGAGGTTTATTCCCAACCTAGAAGAAATCATAAAGTTCATTACCATCATGTTGAGAAAAGGAAATGAGATTAAATGGACACCAGAATCTAGAAAATCCTTTGAGGATATAAGAATAACATTGACCAAGGCAGAATCATTACCTAGTCTAGACCATGCAAAGGACTTCCTCTTATTTTCTTTTGCATAAGAATGCACCATTGCAGAGGTGTTGTTGTAGAAGAATTAACATAAGATGATACAAAATTTTATAATGCACATGGTAACCCAATTCCTCTACTTGGTTAGCCTGACACAAAGTTGCATATACATATTTAAAATCAACATCTAAAGCATACTGTTCAACATAGCTCCCATGCATGATAGAATTATTCTTAAGAATAACCGAAGCAAGAATAATAGGCCTAGAAATCATAGCATCAACCTTGTTATAAATTCCTTTCTTATACCTTATCACCAAGTGGAATTGTTGCAAGAAGCCCATCCATTTGAAATTCCATGCTTGTTGTAGCTTAGTTTGTGATTGCAAGTATTGCAAAGTTTGATGATCGGTGTGAATAATAGTTTATTTTCCCAACAAATAATGTTTCCACTTTTTCACACTTTGCACCAATGCATACAATTCCTTGTCATATGTTGGATAATTAACTACTGCACCATTAAAATTTTCAGAATGATAACAAATGGGCTGACCATCTTGCAACAAGACTGCTCCCATGGAATAATTACTTGCATCGATTTGTATCTCAAATGGTTTTCTTAAATTAGGAAGAACAAGAACTGGATCTGAACTAATTCTCTCCTTCAATGTATCAAAATATTTTTGGTGCTTGCCTCCCCATTGGAAAGCCTGCTTAATGCTTGTCACAGCATGTAATGGATTTGCAATTGAATAAAAGTTAGCAATAAACTTTATCCAATATTGGGATGCTCCCAAAAAGATTTTAACATTTGTTACATTGTTGGACTTGGGCCAATCTAAAATGACTTTGACCTTTTAGGGATCTATATTCAGTTTCCCCCTCCAACAATATATCCCAAGTAAGCTAATTAGGTCTTTCCAAACTCACATTTAGACATCTTTAAAAACAAATTTTCTTTCTTCAAGACATCTAGGACTTGCTTCACATGCCTAACATGTTCTTCACGAGATTTTCTAAATATCAATATTTCATCCAAGTATACAATTACACAATCATCAAGAAAAGGCCTTAAAGCATCATTCATAACTCTCATGAATGTTGCAGGAGCATTAAAAATCCCAAATTGCATAACCATCCATTCATACAAACCTTGTTTTGTTTTGAAATTTGTTTTCCATGTGTCTCCTTCAACAATCATAATCTGATGATAACCACTCCTCAAGTCCAACTTAGTGAAATAAACAACATATTTCATTTGATCAAGCAAATCATCAATTCGAGGAAGAGGGTAACGATTATTTACCGTAATCTTGTTCAAGGCTCTGAAATCTACATACATGCACCATGTACCATCTTTATTTGTTACTAAAACAATTGGTGACCCACATGGTGATGTGCTTGGCATGATAAACCATTTGTCAAGCAACTCTTGGATTTGTTTTTTGATTTCATCATTCTCCATGACTGAAATCCTATACATAAAAAATTACCATGTTTCTTCATGTCCTCTTGAGTTTTGGCTTCCCACCAAATGAGTGTTGCACTTTCCAATCTAAGAGAAGCAAGATGAATCTTAGTTTCATCATCCTAGATTCTTTGTATCCTACAATACACTTCAAACTAACGAATCCAATTATCCAAGTTATTAGAAATTACCTCACAATTTTACATAGGCAATTGAAACTTAATATCAAGCTTTAACAAAGGATCTTGTGGAGGCATTTTACCATGTTCTTTTGGAGAATTTGGAGTTGGTTGTGAAATGGTAGAAGAAGTGGAAGATGGAGGTGAAGGAGGTGGAGTGTCACCGTTTCCTCCATTTTCTATTGTAGTTTTATCACCATTACCTTCATCACCTTTTGGAGGATTTCAGATTTCTCCTTGCAATCTTGCATTCCTTTCCTCAAATAAAACTTTCACCATTTCTGTCATATCATAAAAGTATTTTCTGAAAGTTTCCTCTTTTGAAGTAGGAATTTCATGACTCTCCTCATGAGCCATACTTGGTGAATGTCTCCTTGAAACTTGAGGTTATTGAATTTTTCTCCTTCTTGAAAGTTGTGAAATTCGCTCTCCAAGTTGTCCTTTCTCCTCTTGTGAGCTTCAACCTTGTAAGAATTAGAAAAAAAAACACTTGCGAAAAAATGAAACCTTCAAAAACCTTTGCTCTAATACCAATTTGATCTGAAAATGAAAAAGGTTCATGTATATAAAATTGCAAGTGGAAAATGTATGTGTCTTGGGAAATTGGATCAAGTTGCAAGTGCATAAAATTATGGAGTTTTTACTTAAAATGAATAAAAAAAATAGTCATAAATAACCATAGAAATAAACACATAACACAACAAAATGATAAAGGAGTTGACCCCTCTCTTGGGCTACATCTCCTAGTCCATCTTCCAATGGATCATTTTCATTATATGCTCAAATGTGTTAATATGGTGCTTTACAATGCTCATAATGCAAAATAGATGGCTCCAATGGCTCCAGAATGTTCAAAAACCCCTATCTGGGCTCTTTCTGCACCTAGTTTGGCCAAAAAATGAGAAAAATACTCTTCCTAGAAGTCTTTCCCCAAGGCCTATTGTCCCTGCTCTCCAGAGTGACCAAACCCAGCTCACATGCTCCAAAACCTATCTCTATGCGCCACACACATCTATGTGCTAGATTTTCACATAATTAGTGCAACTAGTTCCCTCAGAAGTGGAGTTGGTTGTTGTGTGTTCCACTTGGCCGAGGGGCGGTGATAAAAATCCACACCTGTCAGCTATTTCCTCCATATTATCCACGTCCTTGGACATGTGGAAATGTGTTGGTGTGTGTGAACATGGGATGGGGCTAAGCCCTGACCCTTTTTTCGCCAAAACTATCACAGGTTCAAACTCAAATAATAACCGTGCCACTATAGGTTAAGTAACACTTTGTAGGCGGGCTAGTGGTCAAGCATGCGCGAATTATTTTCCCCTTTCCCAGAGGTCGCGGATTCAACCCCTGCAGAGCTAAACCAAACATTTTACACTATAAAGGGGTTTCCACATGGCACCTTTCAATAGGTCAACCTCAAAATCCCGGTTACCCTGCCTCGTTAGTAGCCCAACCACATCACATGTACGATTGTATGGTCTGTACAGTCAGCTTCCATGTCATCTTGTATAGACTATACAGTCAACAAATTTTTCCTATTTGGGAAAATGGATAGAACACCATATATTTTCCACACAGACTTTGTTTAAGACCGTTCAAGTCGCGTTGGGGTCATGATGACAATATCTATGCAATGAAACCATTTTCGAGCAATTTCGAACACTTTGATTTTTGAGCATTTTTTGATCCCATGGATCACTGATCTTTACCAATACCTTGAGTTGTATGTTCAACAAATTGTTTGTGCAGGGTAGGTAATCTTTTTGCGGCTGATCATGTAAGTGGACTGCTAAGTTTTGGTGTTTCATCAACCTCGTCAGAAAAGAATAATATTTTACCTCTTATTAGTTTGTTGGCTTGGTGAAGTACCTTCAACTTCTTTTCCTTTCCCATAGTCCTATTCTGTAGACCTTTTCTCCCTCTTATTAGAATCCCCATGGACTAAAGGAGATGTTTTTTCAGCCGATAGGGGAGTATCTCCTTTGGGGTATAGAGTAATCCTTGCTAAAGCTAGTAAAGAATCCCAATACTTGTTCAATTTCTTAAGCTCTTCCAACACCAATAATTTTACCAAAGAGAAATGAAACAAATTGGAATTAAGCTGATTAGCCTTAGCCCTACACTATGTCTGACATTTTAGCTAGGATTCTATATAGGTAAAAAGGTAAATTCAAAGGGTTTTTTCTAGTGAAATCCATTAAAATCCTAATATGTTACTGATAAACTTTGTCAAACCTGCCCTCGCAAGTGAAATATCTTTGAATCACTCTTAACAGCTTTTCATAATGTTCCAATATCCACTCTCTTGGAATGGCAGTGCCAAAATTTTGTTTTTTATACTCATGCTTCAAGAAATCAATGTAGAAGATGGAATCAAGGGGCATACCTTTGAACCATTTCTCCCCTTGTGCTGGAATTTCAGTTGCAACAACTACTGTCTCCTCTGACACTTGGAAGGTAAGATCGGTGATATTTTTATAGATGCCATTGAAGTTAAGGGTAAAATCCTTTGTCTGTTGCACATTACACCCTTGAATTTTCTCACAAAATATCATGCATCCGGGTTTCTCAAAAGAAACACTAATTGTTGGATCATAGTTTACTAATTGCAAATTATGTGGCTCAAATATTATCATGCATCCTCCCTTATTGTATTTCTTCTTCCCTCGAGTTTCCATGCTGCAGATATATGTTTAAGAGACTGTGACTATGAAGAAAAATAAATTCGATGGCTTGGGTTAAGGCAAGGAACTTTACACAACAAGAAACTGGGTTAGGGTTTACAAGAAATGGGATCAAATAATCTCGCCAAGGTTAAATCCATTCTTTTAATATCATATCGTATTAACTCAAAATGATATGGTAAAAAAAGAGGATCTCCTTAGTATGCAAATTTTGTAGAACATAGCTTGAGTAGCGCAATGAACCGATCTTTGCATAGCACGATGAACAGAGCTTTGTGTAGTGCAGTGAAAAGAGATGTGTGTAACGTGATGAACATATATTTGTGTAGCATGATGAATAGAGCTTGTGTAGTGTGCATGAATCTTCTGAAATTTTGTATGGCAAAGGGGTGTAACTGATGAGGAAGATATTTTTCATAAACAAAAAGGGGAGGGAAAGGATTTAACATGTCAAGTAGACCCGATTTGAAAGCTTGAATAGACTGTTTGAAATGATTTGATAGCTTGTGTGTTACACATTATTTTCATCACCTCCATGACCACTAAGGATATGTGTATCACCTATTATAAGAAGGATCATTTTCCCTATTCCCTGAAGGCTATTGAAGATGCAAAACTTTTCATGAGAGGTGGAATCATCTTTTCCTTATTGAAAAACCCTATCAAAAAACATCGTCGCACCTTGCCAGTGTTAAGGGTGTGACGATTCCATATCATCACATGTTGCACCACAGTTCCCTATGACATTGTCATAGGTTGCTCATGTTAAGGGTGCGACGATGCTCAAACAAAGGAAAAAGAAGAATTTCTCAAAGCTTATAGAATGGAATCTTCGAAAGGATGAGGTGGCCTCGGATTGGTTTGGATCTCAAACGCTTCTCTAATTTAGTGGGATCATCCTAATCCCTTCTTTCATCCCTCTTCACTCTATATAAGGAGGGATCTCTCATGGGAAGAGTTAGGTTGTTTTATGTATGAAGAATTCTGTTGAAGATTGTGCTTGAGATAGCTTTACTTTAGCTTTCCAAGTCAAGTTGTGTATACTCTTTATCAAAAGCATTGGAGAAAAGGTGTGTGCGTTGAGGAAACGATCCATTGGAAGGGACATTTCAACATCAAGGCATAGGTTGTATTCTCCACTTTCATCAATATAATACAATAATACATTTATTTCATACAAAAGTGTCTCCATTTTAATCTCATAACTCCTTGATCTTATGCATAGGTTTTGGTCTTGAATTTTGGTTTTGGTTTTGATCTTATGCATAAGACTGTACACCAATAAAGAATGCAAAGGAAGAAATTATTTTTTTTTGTTTTAAAGATAGATAAAAGCAATAGAAAATCTCTATAAAACAAAGCAAAGAAAACAAATTTTCTCTTTTAACATGAACTATTCAGAAGAAAAAAGTGTTCTTTCACTAAACAATTCTAAAGAAAAACAATGCTTTGTAACTGAAAGACACCCAAAGGAAGAGATCAAATATTTCAAAAGAAAACAAGATAAAACAAAGAAAAGATGGACAAAAGAAGATTCAAGTATTTTCAAGCATACTGTAATCAAACTATAATCAAACCCAAAAAATCACCCCAAAACCATTTCTAAGATCTGGGAAAGAAAAAACCATCAAAAATTATTTTTTTCACACAATTGTCACAGGCTACTAGACTAACAGAGTGCAACAATGTTGGATCGACGCAGGCTAGAGAAAATTACAGTGCGATGATGTCGCATTGTGTCTCAAAGAAGGGTGTGAAGAACACCTAAAAATGGAAAAATTAAAAAGCATGAAGGTTTTTTCTATGAATTCAACAGTCAGTGAGTCAGACTGGATCTCCCAATGACTCAGAAAATCAGAAACTCAAGCAGAAAATCAAGGAAACAAGACTACCAGGAAAACAATCCGATCCCCAGTATGATCGCCAATTTTGTTACTGGAAAAATTGGTAAGTGCTGACACGAACTAATATCCTTAACTTAAACAAGAAATTAGAACAAAACATGATAGAATACAAACTTTTCCTTAGGTTCCCATTGTAATGTATACTAGATTAATTAGAGATAAACAACATACTATTTAAATTTTGTTTGAACTTTGCTATTGTTGTTCTTGCTCCATATCGAGGTTTGCATGATGTTGAACCTGTTGAGAAACACAAACCAACAAAGAGAGAGCAACGATATATATATTCCAATCAAACCTATGCATAAGATCAAGGAGTTATGCGATTAAAATGGATACACTTTTGTACGAAAGAAATGTATTTATTATATTGATGAAAGTGGAGAATACAACCTATGCCTTGATGTTGAAATGTCCCTTCCAATGGCCCTTTTCCTCAACACACACACCTTTTCTCCAATTCTTTTGATGAAGAGTATACACAACTTGAATTGGAAAGCTAAAGTAAAGCTATCTCAAGCACAATNAGAATACAACCTATGCCTTGATGTTGAAATGTCCCTTCCAATGGCCCTTTTCCTCAACACACACACCTTTTCTCCAATTCTTTTGATGAAGAGTATACACAACTTGAATTGGAAAGCTAAAGTAAAGCTATCTCAAGCACAATCTTCAACAAAATTCTTTATACATAAGCCAACCTAACTCTTCCCATGAGAGATACCTCCTTTTATAGAGTGAAGAGGGATGAATGAAGGGATTAGGATGATCCCACTAAATTAGAGAAGCGTTTGAGATCCAAACCAATCTGAGGCCACCTCATCCTTTCGAAGATTCCATTCTATAAGCTTCGAGAAATTCTTCTTTTTCCTTTGTTTGAGCATCGTCGCACCCTTAACATGAGCAACCTATGACAATGTCATAGGGAACTGTGGTGCAACATGTGATGATATGGAATCGTCGCACCCTTAACACTAGAAAGGTGCAATGATGTTTCTTGATAGTGTTTTTCAATAAGGAAAAGATGATTCCACCTCTCATGAAAAGTTTAACTTCTTCAATAGCCTTCAGGGAATAGGGAAAATGATCCTTCTTATAATAGGTGATACACATATCCTTAGTGGTCATGGAGGTGACGAAAATAATGTGTAACACCCAAGCTATCAAATCATTTCAAACAATCTATTCAAGCTTTCAAATCGGGTCTGCTTGACATGTTAAATCCTTTCCCTCCCCTTTTTGTTTATGAAAAATATCTTCCTCATCAGTTACACCCCTTTGCCATACAAAATTTTAGAAGATTCATGCACACTACACAAGCTATATTCATCATGCTACACAAATATATGTTCATCACGCTACACACATCTCTTTTCACTGTGCTACACAAAGCTCTGTTCATCGTGCTACGCAAATATCGGTTCATCGCTACTCAAGCTTTGTTCTGCATAATTTGCATACTAAGGAGATCCTATTTTTTTACCATATCATTCTGAGTTAATACAATATGATATTAAAAGAATGGATTTAACCTTGGTGAGCTTATTTGATCCCATTTCTTGTAAACCCTAACCCAGTTTCTTGTTGTGTAAAGTTCCTTGTCTTAACCCAAGCCATCGAATTTATTTTTCTTCATAGTCACAGTCTTTTAAACATATATCTGCAGCATGGAAACTCGAGGGAAGAAAAAATACAATAAGGGAGGATGCGTGATAATATTTGAGCCACATAATTTGTAATTAGTAAACTATGATCCAACAATTAGGGTTTCTTTTGAGAAACCCAGATGCATGATATTTTGTGAGAAAATTCAGGGGTATAATGTGCAACAGACAAATGAATTTACCCTTCACTTCAATGGCATCCATACAAATATCACCGATCTTACCTTCCAAGTGTCAGAGGAGACAGTAGTTGTTGCAACTGAAATTCAAGCACAAGGGGAGAAATGGTTCAAAGGTATGCCCCTTGATTCCATCTTCTACACTGATTTCTTGAAGCATGAGTATAAAAAACAAAATTTTGGTACTTCCATTCCAAGAGAGTGCATATTGGAACATTATGAAAATCTATTAAGAGTGATTCAAAGATATTTCACTTGAGAGGGCAGGTTTGACAGAGTTTATCAGTAACATATTAGGATTTTAATGGATTTCACTAGAAAAAACCCTTTGGATTCACCTTTTTACCTACATAGAAGCCTAGCTAAAATGTCAGACATAGTGTAGGCTAAGGCTAATCAGGTTAATTCCAATTTGTTTAATTTCTCTTTGGTAAAATTACTGGCGTTGGAAGATCTTAAGAAATTGAACAAGTATTGGGATTCTTTCCTAGCTTTAGCAAGGATTACTCTAGACCCCAAAGGAGATACTCCCCTATCGGCTGAGAAAACATCTCCTTTAGTCCATGAGGATTCTAATAAGAGGGAGAAAAGGTCTACAGAATAGGACTGTGGGAAAGGAAAAGAAGTTGAAGGTACTTCACCAAGCCAACAAACTAATAAGAGGTAAAATATTACTCTTTTCTGATGAGGTTGATGAAACACCAAAACTTAGTAGTCCAATTACAAGATCAGCCGCAAAAAGATTACCTACCCTGCACAAACAATTTGTTGAACATACAACTCAAGGTATTGGTAAAGATCAGTGATCCAGGGGATCACAAAATGCTCAAAAATCAAAGTGTTCGAAATTGCTCGAAAATGGTTTCATTGCATAGATATTGTCCTCATGACCCCAACGTGACTTGAACGGTCTTAAACAAAGTCTGTGTGGAAAAGATATGGTGTTCTATCCATTTTCCCAAATAGGAAAAATTTGTTGAGTGTATAGTCTATATAAGATGACGTGGCAACTGACTGTACAGACCGTACAATCGTACATGTGATGTGGTTGGGCTACTAATGAGGCAGAGTAACCGGGATTTTGAGGTTGACCTATTGAACGGTGCCATGTGGAAACCCCTTTATAGTGTAAAATTTTTGGTTTAGCTCCGCAGGGGTTGAATCTGCGACCTCTGGGAAAGGGGAAAATAATTCGCGTACACTCGACCACCAGCCCACCTACAAAGTGTTACTTAACCTATAGTGGCACAGTTATTATTTGAGTTTGAACCTGTGATAGTTTTGGCGAAAAAAGGGCCAGGGCTTAGCCCCATCCCATGTTCACACACACCAACACATTTCCACATGTCCAAGCGCATGGAGAATATGGAGGAAATAGCTAACAGGTGAGGATTTTTATCACCGCCCCTCGACCACGTGGAACACATGACAACCAACTCCACTTCTGAGGTAACTAGGTGCACTAATTGTGCGAAAATCTAGCACACAAATGTGTGTGGTGCATAGAGATAGGTTTTGGAGCACGTGAGTTGGGTTTGGTCACTCTGGAGAGTAGGGACAATAGGCCTTGGGGAAAAACTTCTGGGAAGAGTATTTTTCTCATTTTTTGGGCAAACTAGGTGCAGAAAGATCCCAGATAGGGGTTTTTGAACATTCTGGAGCCATTGGAGCCATCTATTTTGCATTATGAGCATTGTAAAGCACCATATTAACCCTTTTGAGCATATAATGAAAATGATCCATTGGAATATGGACTAGGAGATGTAGCCTAAGAGAGGGGTCAACTCCTTTATCATTTTGTTGTGTTATGTGTTTATTTTTATGGCTATTTATGACTATTTTTTCTATTCATTTTAAGTAAAAAATCCATAATTTTATGCGCTTGCAACTTGATCCAATTTCCCAAGACACATACATTTTCCACTTGCAATTTTATATACATGAACCTTTTTCATTTTCAGGTCAAATTGGTATCAGAGCAAAGGCTTTTGAAGGCTTCATTTTTTTGCAAGTGTTTTGTTTTCTAATTCTTACAAGGTTGAAGCTCACAAGAGGAGAAGGACAACTTGGAGAGCGAATTTCACAACTTTCAAGAAGGAGAACAATTCAATCACCTCAAGTTTCAACGAGACATTCACCAAGTATGGATCATGAGGAGAGTCATGAAATTCCTACTTCAAAAGAGGAAACTTTCCGAAAATACTTTTATGATATGACATAAATGGTGAAAGTTTTATTTGAGGAAAGGAATGCAAGGTTGCAAGGAGAAATCCCAAATCCTCCAAAAGGTGATGAAGATAATGGTGATAAAACTACGATAGAAAATGGAGGAAATGGTGACACTCCACCTCCTTCACGTCCATCTTCCACTTCTTCTACCATTTCACAACCAACTCCAAATTCTCCAAAAGAACATGGTAAAACGCCTCCACAAGATCCTTTGTTAAAGCTTGATATTAAGTTTCAATTGCCTATGTAAAATTGTGAGGTAATTTCTAATAACTTGGATAATTGGATTCGTAAAATTAAAGTGTATTGTAGGATACAAAGAATCCAGGATGATGAAACTAAGATTCATCTTGCTTCTCTTAGATTGGAAAGTGCAACACTCATTTGGTGGGAAGCCAAAACTCAAGAGGACATGAAGAAACATGGTAAATTTTTATGTATAGGATGTCAGTCATGGAGAATGATGAAATAAAAAAACAAATCCAAGAGTTGCTTGACAAATGGTTTATCATGCCAAGCACATCGCCATGTGGGTCGCCAATTGTTTTAGTAACAAATAATGATGGTACATGGTGCATGTGTGTAGATTTCAGATCCTTGAACAAGATTACGGTAAATAATCATTACCCTCTTCCTCGAATTGATGATTTGCTTGATCAAATGAAAGATGTTGTTTATTTCACTAGGTTGGACTTGAGGAGTGGTTATCATCAGATTATGATTGCTGAAGGAGACACATGGAAGACAAGTTTCAAAACAAAACAAGGTTTGTATGAATGGATGGTTATGCCATTTGGGATTTTTAATGCTCCTGCAACATTCATGAGAGTTATGAATGATGCTTTAAGGCCTTTTCTTGATGATTGTGTAATTGTATACTTGGATGAAATATTGATATTTAGAAAATCTCGTGAAGAACATGTTAGGCATGTGAAGCAAGTCCTAGATGTCTTGAAGAAAGAAAATTTGTTTTTAAAGATGTCTAAATGTGAGTTTGGAAATACCTCATTAGTTTACTTGGGATATATTGTTGGAGGGGGAAACTGAATATAGATCCCTAAAAGGTCAAAGTCATTTTAGATTGGCCCAATTCCAACAATGTAACAAATGTTAGAATCTTTTTGGGAGCATCCCAATATTGGATAAAGTTTATTGCAACTCCATTACATGTCGTGACAAGCATTAAGCAGGTTTTCCAATGGGGAGGCAAGCAACAAAAATATTTTGATACATTGAAGGAGAGAATTAGTTCAGGTCCAGTTCTTGTTCTTCCTAATTTAAGAAAACCATTTGAGATACAAATCGATGCAAGTAATTATTCCATGGGAGCAGTCTTGTTGCAAGATGGTCAGCCCATTTGTTATCATTCTAAAAATTTTAATGGTGCAGTAGTTAATTATGCTACATATGACAATGAATTGTATGCATTGGTGCAAAGTGTGAAAAAGTGGAAACATTATTTGTTGGTAAAATAAACTATTATTCACACTGATCATCAACCTTTGGAATACTTGCAATCACAAACTAAGCTACAACAAGCAAGGCATTTTAGATGGATGGGATTTTTGCAAGAATTCCACTTGGTGATAAGGTATAAGAAAGGAATTTATAACAAGGTTGATGATATGCTTTCTAGGCCTATTATTAGTGCTTCGGTTATTCTTAAGCATAATTCTATCATGCATGAGAGCTATATTGAACAGTATGCTTTAGATGTTGATTTTAAAGATGTATATGCAACTTTGTGTCAGGCTTACCAAGTAGAGGAATTGGGTTACCATGTGCATTATAAACTTTTGTATCATCTTGGTAAGCTATGTTTTCCACATTGTGAAATATTCAACATCAGAAGGGAAGCACATTATTCTCTTATTGCTGGCCACTTTGGTGTAGGCAAGACAATGGATAATTTGCAAAGGAATTTCAATTGGCATAAAACGAATGAAAGTGTATCACGATATCTAAGAGGATGTTATTTATGGACTACAAGTAATCCTAGCAACATAAAATTAGGATTGTATACTCCAATTCCAGTTCCTTCTCATCCTTTGCGAAAGCATTTCCATGGAATTTGTTGGACGATTACCTATGTTGTGGTTGATCGTTTCAACAAAATGTGTATTTTAATGCCTTGTAAGAAGCAGGTTACAATTGAACAAATGAAACAAATGTTCTTTCAACATGTATGGGTACATTTTGGGTTTCCCAAATCCATTATTTCTGATCGAGATTCTCGATTTCTTGGGAAAGTTTGGTCAATCTTATGGGAACTCATGGACACCAAGTTGAAAAAGAGCACAAAAATCCATCCATAAACTAATGGTCAAACATAAGTGGTGAATAGAACAATAGTACGTCTTCTTTATGGTTATTGCAACAAACATCCTAAGATTTGGGATGAACACCTACACTACATTCAACATGATTATAACTATGCTAATCATTCATCGACTCAAACATCTCCATTTGAGGCATGTTTTGGTTATTTTCCAAAATATCCTTTATATTTTATCTTTGGGAAGGATATTTATATTGATGGTCATTATAAAATTGATAGATAAAAGAAGTTCATTGAAAAAATTCAATTGGTGCATCAAATTGTACAAGAGAAGTTGGAAAAGAGCCAAGCCAAGTACAAGAGAAGACAGGACAAGAATCGTGTTGATCATAGTTTCCAATTTGCAGATGAAGTTTGGATTTACATTAGAAAAGAGAGGCTTAAGGGAGAAGGTAAAAATATGAAACCAATCAGATATGGACCTTTTAAGATTCTTGAAAAAATTGGTAACAATGCCTTCCGTTTGGATTTGCCTTCTTATATGAAAATGTATGTAGTTGTTAATGTTGAGAATTTGAGATTGTATGAGCCTCCTTTGATTGATGATCAAGGAGATAATGTTCTTATTCCTTCAATAGATGATTTGTCACCTGAATACCTTCGTGTTGGTCTGAAAGGCACTAATCCAAGAAATGATAAATGGATTGACTTTGGAAGGGAGAGGGAAGTGTACCCTCATCTTCATATTGACTGGAAATAGTCTTTTGGAGGTCCAAAAATGCTCAAAAATCATAGTGTTCGAAATTGCTTGAAAATGGTTTCATTGCATAGATATCGTCCTCACAACCCCAATGCAAATTGAACGAGATAAAATGGAGTCCATATAGAAAAGATATGGTGTTCTATCTGTTTTCCCAAAAATGAAAAATTTGTTGACTGTACAGTCTGTATAGGCTGACGTGGAAACTGACTATACATACTATACAGGTGACGTGGCTAGGCTGCTAACGAGCCAGGGTGACTGGTATTTTGAGGTGGAACTATTGAAGGGTTCCACGTGGAAACTCATTTATGGTGTAAAATGTTTGGTTTAGCTCTGCGGAGGTCGAACCTGCGACCTCCGGGCAAGGGGAAAATACTTCGCGTAGGTCGGGCCACCAACCCGCCTACAAGGTGTTATTTAACCTATAATGGTGTAGTTATTATTTGAGTTTGAACCTGTGATAGTTTTGGTGGAAAAAGGGTTGGGGCTTAGCCCTAGTCTGTGGTCACACACACCAACACATTGCCACATTTCCAAGCGAGTGGATAATATGGAGGAACTAGCCGATGGGTGTGGGTTTTTAGCACTGACCCTGAGCCACGTGGAACACATGACCACCGGATCTGCTTCTGAAGGCGCTAGGCATGCTAACTATGTAAAAATATAGCACATAGTTGTGTGCGACACATAAAGCTAGGTTTTGGAGCACGTGAATTGGGTTTGGTCATTCTGGGTGCGTTCTGGAAAGCAAGGACAATAGCCTTTGGGGAAAAACTTCCAGGAAGAGTATTTTTCTCATTGTTTGGCCAAAAAAGGTGGAGAAAGAGCCCAGATAGGGGTTTTTGAACATTTTGGAGCCATTGGAGACATCTATTTTTCATTCTGAGCATTTTAAATAACTATATTAACACTTTTTATCATATAATGGAAATGATCCATTGGAAGCTGGACAAGGTGATGTAGCCCAAGAGAGGGGTGAAATCCTTTATCATTTTGATGTGTTATGTGCTTATTTTGATGGTTGTTTATGACTGTTTGTGTTGTTCATTTTAATTAAAAGATCAATAATTTTATGTGCTTGCAACTTGATCCAATTTCCCAAGGCACATACATTTTCCAGTTGCAATTTTGTATACACAAACCTTTTTTATTTTCAAATCAATCTATTTCATTTAGGTGAAAAGGATGAGATAATTGGAGAATTACAAGAACAACTTAAGAAGGCTCATCATTCCATAGCACAATTTCATTATGAAAATAGGGAGATGAAGAAGAAGCTTTCTGAAAGGTTTTCAATCATTTCAACACCAAAATATGTATCAATGTCAAAGACAAAATCATCACCAACATTTACAAAAATTTATAAGAGAAAGGGTAAATAGAGAGTAGCTGAGGAGAGTCCTAAAACAATGGATGTTCTCAAGCCTACAACTCCTTTGACAAGATTTTCAGCTAGAAAACTGATTTCAGAACACAATTCTACAGAAGAAACACATACACAGGACCGATTCATAGAAATTGAAAAGAATCATACCTCACCTGGAGAAAGTGAGAAAAATGTCAAAAGGCTCAACAAACAATTAAGAGAAGCACATGATTTGATCATTCAACTCAGGGAAGTCAACAAAACAACAAAGAAAACGTTTTATAAACACCTTCATGATTGTGGACCAACTATCTCCAATGCATATGCAGTTATTTCCAATGCTTAGTTAAAGTTAATAAGAAATTCACTTTTGCATAGGAAAGTGATGAATCTGAAAAGACAAAATTTGTCTTTTAGGAAATAAAATAGAACTCTGAAACTAAGGATGAAAAAAACATAAGTTGATGATGAAGTAGGGGGAAAGTTAGACATGCTTTCATAGGTGGATGAAATATAGAATCAATGATTTCATAGTTTTGTCTTTTTGATCAGTAAAGGGCTAAATGTTTTGAGATTTTTTGTCTGGAAAAGAAGGATGCACAGAACTTGCGTAGCGATCTCATGCTATGCAAGTGTTGTAAGTATACATTTGATGAATAAATTAAGGGTAATGTTTGTTGGGATGATAGAGTGGTTAGTGTTAGCATTCAGAGACCTTGTAGCTACCAATTCTGTAGATACAACTAAAGAAAAGAGACCCACTGCGTAAACTCTCTATGCAACTACTATAGCCCATAGTTACACAATGTGATGTAGCAGCTTGCTATGTAAACATGCCAGGGAGATAGGTAATCATTTGAATCATCTCCATATTCATCTCCAGCCATACTAAGTGACTCACTTTAATCCTAGAATTCAAGAGCATGATGAAGACTATTCTTTTTTTATAATATTGTTATGTAATTAATATGGTCAAAACAAACTTCTATTTTTAGCACATAGTTTGAGTTTGTTTCTTTTTAGTGTAACTAGATCCAAAAATGAAGGAACATGGTTAGAGTTCAACTTCCTCATCTTAGGGATGGATTATTCCTTTATTTTGGATCATTTTTAATCAACAAAGGGTTGGAAGAAGCATAGAGGACATTTTGTCTTGAATACTTTGTAACCTTTCTGAAGCTTAATGAAATATTAGTGCACAAGTACAATGCTATTAATACCAACGATTCTTGTGGTGGTGATATGAAGTGTGTGTTTCTCTCTCATGTATGTATTTCCTATTTTATTTTCTTATTTCACCTGGAACATTTATATACTTAAATTGGAAAGCTAGTGGTCTGGAATTCATCTGATATTGATGCTTTAGATTCAAGTGATTCAATTACTATTATCTCTTCTTAACTCAATCAGAATTCATCCCAGTTGGTGCTCTTAATGTAGTTATTTGTTTTATTTTTCTTACAGTATACAATAGAAATATTTTAAATGAAATATTGTCACCTACATATCCTCTTATTTTTTGATAGTTCTACCCACCAGTCACTAATAGTTCCATTTTCTTCAAAGTTGAATCTATTGCCCAACAGATTTATCTTCCTTCCTGCCAACAACTTTATAAATATATTTATTTATTGAAGACATAGCCATTGATCCTTGAGAGAAAAATTATCTTTCAGAGACTAAGTGACAAGAGAGATCCATCTTTGAACTGAAAGGGCTAGTTTCAGTTCTAAAGTGGTCTTGTGGTTACCTTTGTGATTTTCTCTCTTAACCAAGCAATTTATAGAGTGTTAACATTTTTGCGTCGTTGCCAAGGACGAAAGTGAAATTTTCCCTAGGAAAGAACGAAAAAGTTTCATATTTGATTCCTGAGGGTAACAGATGTTCAAACATAATACTCACTGAAAAATGTACCCTGATGAATTCATTGTTAAATATCATTTGCAAAAAATTAATATCATTGAGAAATCTTGGCTCCAAAAAAGATTCATACTACGAGAAACCCATATCCAGAACCTACAACATCTGTGGCTGATACTAAGAAGCTCCTACATAAAAGAAAAGAAAAGGAATCACACTCAGGTATTTTTCTGGATATAATCTCATCATTGACTAAAGACGAAGTAAGAACCATTTATGATTTTGAGTTTGACATTAAATTTGAGTAGACTTTGTTTAGGTCTAAGTCATTGTCTAACTTGACTGAAATTTTGTTTGATGAGAAAAATTTCCAATCCTTTATTATTGGTTTCCCTATTCAAACTGTAGTGATTCCTATTCAGATCATATAAAAAGGCCAAGGTCCTCATATAATTATGGTAGAAATCTTTTCTCCCCTTGTCTTACCTGATCAATTGCATGATTTACCTCAAAATTATGCTCAGAGAATTAAGTCATATGATGCAAAAGAAAACATTTCATATCAACGACATTTAGACTAGTTTAATGATTTTATGGACCTTTAGGAGGTAGATGATTAAGATTTTAAAATGAGGTTGTTTTCACAGAGTCTCTCAGGTGAAGTCAGAAAATGGTTCAAGGCACTCCCAACAGCAAGCATTCCAAATTTTGCATCCTTTTAAACAACCTTTCTTGCAAGATGGGGAGACAAGAAAAATCCTCTACAATTGTTGAAAAGAACACCGAGTGAGATAGTTCAGGAGTTTTCAACCATATTCATGAATTTTTATGGTTCAATTCCTTCTGAAGTAAAACCCCCTCATGGAGTCTCACAACTTTGCTATGATGATTCCTTTGATAGTGATTTCACCTTACTGCTGAGAGAAAGGAGATCTACTACATTAGATGTCATGATGAATGATGCAATTGACGTAGAAGTAAATTTGATGGCATTAGGTAAGATTAAATACAATCCTGAAAATGACATGAAAAAGGCTCAAGAAGAAGCACAACCCTCAACTTCCCAGTCATCATATGAAAAATTTGATCTAATGGTAAAAAATATGGAAAAGTTGGTGGAAAAGTTGTCCTTATATAACAAGGTTGCCACCAGAGATCAAACTAAACTTCAACTCAAGAATCCTAATCTCAGGAGGTTACCATTTACACAGATCAGACAGAGAGACCAAAGGAATCAAGGTGAACAACCAATCAAACCCCCTTTCCAAAATAACTATGTCGATGAAAATTTTGAGGAATCACTCGAAGATAACATACATTATTGTGATGATGTTGACATATGTTTTCCTAACTAAAGAATAACATGATAAATTGATGGAAGAAAATGATGAGTTTATGTAGGAAATGAATGATATGTTATTAATGGAAATAGAGGAGTATAAGAAGGGATATCAAAATGTTATCATGCATTTTCAGAAGAAATATAATCTCATAAATAAAAAGGTTCTTGCAAACCCTCAAAAGGGGAATCCTCCAAAAGATCCTCAAGATAATTTACCCTCTTCGAGATAGCCTAAGAAAGATAATTCTACAAAGGATGCACTGGAGAAAGGTAAAAAAAAATAGGAGCCCCGAAAGAAGTTCTTAGTGACAAAAAGGGATGCAATCATCAAAAAGGTAGAGAAAAAACATTCTTATTTTAGTTTTGAAAGTGAGATGGAAAATATAAAAATTCCTATACCTTTTAATGAGCTAATCAGGAATGTCAAATATAGAAGTCAAATCATCAAAATGTTGAAAATGGAAGAAGCATCTAATATTCTGAATGTGAAATATGATCATCCTGCAATATTGTTTGGTCCTCAGGAGGAAGAATCTAGTGATGATGGTGATGTGCCTCCATTTTATGTCAGCCTTAAAGTTCATGATATGACTTTACACAATGCAATGCTATATTTAGGAGCATCTCATAATTTGATGTTGAAGGTGATCATGGACGAATTAGGTTTGGACATCATTAGACCTTGTAAATATTTGTTCTCTTTTGATTCAAGGAAGGTAAAGTGATTGGGCTTAATCAAAGACCCAGTTGTGTATTTATCTCAAATCCCATCAAATAATTTGGTCATGGATGTAGTATTTGCTGACATCCCTCCAAAGTTTGGCATTTTGTTGTAAAGGTCATGGGATGCTAAATTGAAAGGTACATTACAGATGGATATGTCTTATGAAAATATACCAGTTTTCAGACAGGAAATGAGGCTATATAAGGAAGTATTGTTGAAATACATGGTGAGTAGAAAAGGAAAACCAAATAATCATCCTATTTATTCTGTTGATATTGAGGTTGGTTCTTCAATTTTTTTATAATGATCTGTGCTTTGAAGAAGAGGATACAAATGTTATCAAAATTCCAGAGAAAAAATATGTAGATCAACAAGCAGAGAAAATTTCATATCAGCAAAATAATGAAGAAGAGGAAATGTGGAATATGAATTTTGATGGAGTTGTTAGTAAAGAGGGAGTTGGAGTAGGTGTTTGGATTATCCCTTCAAAATCAGGTTCAAAACTTTTATTTTATAAATTTGCTTTTGATTGTACAAATAATATGGTTGAGTATGAGGCATTGATCTTGGGGTTGAATACTTTGAAATATTTGGGGGGGGGGGCGGGGAATAATATTTGTACATGGATATTCTGAGCTTGTGATTAATCAGATTAAGGGAATATATCAAACTAAACATCCTATGATGAGGGCATACATAAATATAGTTCTTTATGTTCTTGAAAATTTCACAGAATATAACCTCTCAGTGATTCCAAGAGGAAAAAAATTGATTGTTGATGCATTAGCTACATCATCTTCTGTTTTAAAGATCCCCATATTTCCTAACAGAAAATACAAGATCAAAGTGAAGCATAGACCAACAATACCTGATAATATCAAGTATTGGCATATTTTTTAGGATGATAAATAAGTGGTAAGGTTTCTCCAAATGACTGATGAGTTTGGCAATACAAATATTGATGAGGAAAATTTCTTTGATCAGGAAGAAGATGCAAACATGTCTCCAAATGTCAGTAGTTTCCTAAATCATATTGTTGGTAAAGACATTGTTCAACTCAAAAATAATGTCATCCCTAAGGGTTTGGTTCCACTAGAAAAAATATCTGAGAATAATGATGTAGCAAGGAATCCCAAATTCACTCTGAAAGATGAAGAAATAGAGGATTGCAATATTGGAACTAAGGAAAAACCTAAAATCATCAAACTATCCAAGACACTAAGATCACAAATCAAAGAGAGATATATCAACTTAATGAAGGAGTTTCCAGATGTTTTTTGCTTGGAGCTATGAACATATGAAGGTGTATCACAAGAATATTATTCAACATGTCATTCCAATTAGAGATGACCAAAAACCATTAAAACAAAAATTGAGAAGGATTAATCCTTTGTTGTTGCCACTCATTGAGAAAGAGGTAAGAAAATTGTTTGATTCCAAGATCATAGTATCTTTGAGATTCTCTAAATGGTTGGCCAACTTAGTTCCTGACAGAAATAAAAGTGGTGAAATTAGGCTGTGTGTGGATTTTTCAAATATGAACAAGGTTTTCGTCAAAGATAATTATCCTCTTCCCAAGATGGACTACATTTTACATAAAGTGGTTGGGTCACAGAAAATGTCAATGGTAGATGGATTTTCTGGATACAACCAGATCATGGTGCACCCTGATGATCAAGAGAAGAAAACCCTTACAACACCCCGGGGCACACATGTATGGAAAAATTCCATTTAGTCTTATGAATGTAGGGGAAATATTCCAAAGAGCTATGGATATATATTTTGTTGATGAAAAATATAAGTTCATTGTTGTTTATTTAGATGATATTACTGTTTTTTCAAATTCAAATGATGAGCATTTGCAACATTTGAAGTGGGTGTTTGAGAAGTGTAAGAGGTTTGTAATTTCATTAAATCCCCAAAATTCCAAATTTGGAATGCAAGAGGGAAAGTTGGTTGGTCATGTCATCTCAAAAGAAGGAATAAAGATAGATCCCAACAGGGTAGCTGTAATTTAGAAAATTGATATTCCTAGAAGCAAAAATGAGGTACAATCTTTCCTTGGAAGGGTAAAATTTCTAAGGCGGTTTATTCCCAACCTAGTAGAAATCATAAAGTTCATTACCAGCATGTTGAGGAAAGGAAATGAGATAAAATGGACACCAAAAGATGGAAAATCCTTTGAGGATATAAAAATAGCACTGACCAAGGCACCAATATTAGCTAGTCTAGACTATGCAAAGGACTTCATATTGTTGTCTTTTGCATCAGAACACATCATTGCAAGGGTCTTGTTGTAAAATAATGAAAATAATTTTGAAATGCCTGTAGCCTACTACATCATAATTTTAAGAGATTCCCCATTAAAGTACGACATCATGGAGAAGAAAGCATATGCATTAGTAAAATCCTTGAAACAATTTAGAATATACATTTTTCATTCCCATGTTGTTGCTTTTGTGCTAAGTAATGTTGTGAATTATATTCTAACTCAGTCAGATCCCGAAGGAAAAAGAGGCAAATGGATAGAAATTTTGTTGGAATATGATTTGGAGATAAAGCCTACAAAGTTAATCAAAGGCTAAGGACTTTCCAAACTAATGTCAGTCAAATTATGATTTGTTGGGGATAAAATTTATTGCATATATGTTAGAAAATTCAAGGGAAGAATCAACACCATAGGTATCTCATAAATTTCTTGGATCTCCATGGTATGTTGACATCATATATGTTTTGAAAAATTTACAAGATTCTCCTGAATAAGCAAAACCAAAGCTAGGGTTTTGAAATTAAAAGAAACCAAATTTTGTATACTTGATGGTTCTCTCTATTGGAAAGATACAAGGGGGATTTTGTTATATTTATTGTTAGAAGATGAGGTAAAACAAACTGTCAAAGAATTTCATAAGGGTGACTGTGGATGGAACCACTATTGGAAAACCACAGTGCATAAGATACTTAGAGCAGGGTTTTATTGGTTTAGCATTTTCTCTATTGTATACAAGGAGGTGTCTAGTTGTCATGAATGTTAGATCTTTGATGGAAAAAGGAAGTTGTTTCCCTTACCTTTGAAACCAATTTCAGTTGAAGCATCGTTTAGGCAATGGTGCCTTGATTTTATAGGTGAGATTCGTCCATCATCTTCAACTCAACACAAATGGATATTGACAGCTGTAGACTATTTCACTAAATGGATTGAAGCATTGCCAACAAGGCAAGCCACTGATGTTGTCATTATTCAATTTTTGAAAAGTAATATTCTGTCTAGGTTTGGCTTCCCAATAAAAATAATAATTGTTAATGAAACAACTTTTAAGTCTAAGAGGATGGAAAAGTTTTTCAATGATTACAATATAACTCTTGGCCATTCCACAACCTATTACCCACATGGTATTGGATTATCTGAATCATCCAACAAGAGTCTGACAAGAATTATCAAAAAATTGTTGCAGGAAAACAAAAATTTTTGGCACAAGAAACTCATATATGAACTATGGGCTGATAGGATTACTACAAAGAGATATATTGCTACATCACCTTTTCAGATAGTGTATGGGACAGAGGTAGTTTTACCTACCTTGTAATATCCGTCGACTGAACCCAATTGTAAATGTAAATGAAAATGTACTTAAATTGATGAGTTGTTTGATACCATTTTGTATGCGCATTTCATGGCATAGTGCTTGCATGTACTGCGCAGTAAAATGAGGAAGTGTGCACAGTCCAGGATACCATGTGCAACAACTTAAGTGCGTGCAATGTTGAGGCTAGGGAGACTTTGTCTATATGCTATGTTTTATAGGATAGTGAGCCTGTTTTGTGATGATTAGGTCAGAGAGCCTAGATGTTAAAGGCCAGTGCGCCTATTTTTGTATATGTATAATAATTAATATAAAATACATCGTTGCACGCAGACCGACCATGATAAAAGAGATCGGGGACCAAACTCCACTAGTCAGGAAAAGGGAGGGCTAAAAGTTAAGGAAAATGACTAAGCTAGGGAGCTTAAGCCAAAAAGGAATATTATATTAATATTTCTTAAATCAAAAAGTATGAATAATTATTTTATCCTAAGTTCTAAAGTTGGGGACAAGTGGGCCAAAGTAGCTCCCAACATGACAAGTGTCAAGTTGAGGACATGCATACATATCGTTGGGACTTGGTTCATTTTTCGATCTTTTCCAGCAACAAGTAATAGTGCAAGAACCAAAATTGTGCATGGTGAATATTGGCACGTGACAAAAAAGTAGTGCGTGCTAGTTATTGGCACGACAGAGAAGAAATGCACAGTGGTTATAAGTGCACAAAGAACAATTTACCTTGTGATGTTGCTGCACATGGTAAATATGGGTGTACAGGTTGGAATTTGTGCACGAGAAGTTCTTTGGATGGTGAACAAAAATGAAAAAATGAATGAATTTCCACGACATTTTATACTGTTTGAACGTCATCTGCGTTTTTGAGGCCCTTAAGAGCATTTTTAGGTACTTAAAAACCATGAGAACAGAGTGTACCAAGGTACACTATGTCTCTATAGTTCAAATAAAATATCTCAGAGAGATCTTTCTAATGGTGTAAGTCGTTCGTCAAATGGAGCTTTTATGAAAAAGTTATAGCATAAATAGTGGAGGGTAAATTTTAAGACCCAATTAGCTTTAGAGAGCCATAACTTTATGCTTTGGAATCAGATTGAGGCGCGAGAGTAGTCAATGGAAATCTATTGAACCATAGAAGACAGTCCCAAATCTGAATTAAATTTCTAGGCATGTTAAAGATGTTTAATATGGAAAATAAGGTACCTATAGCATTCCAGACCAAAAAAAACACGATTTGGCCTAGAACTTCAGTGGGATGTAACTAGCAGCTCAGAACTCAGAAAGAGATGAAAATTTGAAAAATGTGTCCATAATATGTATATGAAGAAACCCAATTGAGATCCTATAAAAAATCCCACGGAGTAGGTGCAAAAATTCTTAATTACAACGCAGAGTTGCGCCAAGTTGAAAAATGAACAAAAAAACTAATGGGAAAATTTCAAATAACCATAACTTTCTACTCAACACTTAGAATTGAGCATGGGAGTAGGAGCTGGAAAGGTCTCAGACAGTAGAATATAAATATTCACCTAGAAAATTTATCTGGGCATTCAATTTCTCAATAAATCAGAAGAAATAATTCTGATATATTATTGAACCAAAATGGTTCATAATTTTCATGAAATTGTTGAAACATTAGCCTAACAAAGTTTTGTTGGCTGCACATTTTGTAGAGTTAACAACAACTAGATCAGATCAATATCAACACAGAGTCCATATGAATGGAAGAGGCACAAGGGAATTACAACCAGGAATATGAAATCAGAGGGATGGATGTCCATTTGGGCATTGAAGGAACAAACTCCAATGGACATGGAGAAGGAAGGGATAAAAACAAGAATATGGTAGAGACCATTAAAAATTTTCAAAAGGATGTCCAAAACCATAAGTTGGTAATGAAAGGCTTATGAGAGCCAAGGAGTAGTAGGATGACTTCAACATGAAGTTAATGTAGAGCTTTAGCATAATAGAAAAGAAATTGGATCAGGAGAGTGGCTCAAGCAAATCTGGAAGTCATAGGCCTCCTGATGTGAAAAGAAGAGAAATAAGTGTTAACAGACATCACCACCACTCCCCGATACATTCCAATAATAGATCACAGAACATCTCAAGTCCATCCCCTGTTAGGAAGCATAAGGGGTCTGGGGTGGATGAGCTATGAGGAGAAATGAACAAAATGAAACCTCCTACATTTGATGGTGAGCACAAGAAGGATGAAGATTGAGAGACATGGTTGTTGAGAATGAGAAAGTATTTTCAATTGCATAATTATTCTTCTCATGTAGAAGGTAGAATTTCCATCTATAAACTTGAGGGAAAGGAATCCATGTGGTGGGATCAACTTGTAGGTGCATTAAGGAGAAAAGTGTTACTTGGAGGGAATTCAAGAAGTATTTTGAGAAGAAATACTTGACTAAGAGATATTATGGAAAGAAAATGAAAGAGTTCTTTGAACTCAATCTTGGGAGTATGACCATTGACGAATATGAAAGAAGGGTTTTAGAACTATTGAAGTATGTCTCTTTCATCGAGGATGAGACAATTAAGATTCAAAGGTATTTGAGTGGGTTCCCATCAGTCATCAGTGAAAAAATACAATATGATGATCCCAAGACAATGGAGGAGACCATAAGGTGAGCTAAATGCCTATATGATAAAAAAAAGCAAGGCCAACTTTCCAAAAATCTTGGGAAGACAAAAATAAATTCAAGATGGATCAGAGGAAGAAGGGATCTAAGCCACCATTGTTCAGAAACAATTCTCAGGGAAAAAAAACTCCTAGAGAACCTAGAATGATTGATATAGGGGGTCAAAGGCTAAGGCAACCACCTATTCAATGTCAAGGCTGTAAAGGAGATCATATGTTCAGAGATTGTCCTCACAGAGGTGAAAAAGTCAAGACTGTTCATAATGTACAACAAGATGAAATAGTGGAGGACATGGGCATTAATGTACCAAGGATTTATGCAGCCCTAGACAACAAGCAAGCAGACTATCAGTCACACATGATTGAAGTGGAAGGTATGATCAAAAACCAAACCATTGCTATTTTAATTGATTCAGGAGATATTCATAGTCTTATAGATCCTAAGATGGTGGAAAGTTTGCATTTTCCAAGAAGTAAGCATATAAAATCTTGGTTGGTGCAGCTGGCTACCAGAGACAAAAGAAAAGTTAATGAGATGGTTAAGTCATGTATTATGGACATGAATGGACTGAACACCAAGGTAGATTTGAACATCCTACCTTTAGGTTCCTATGAATGTCTAATTGGGATGGATTGGTTGGACCTACATCATGCTCTCCTAGAATTTCATAACAAGGCATTTACTTGCTTGGATGAGGAAGGGAACCTAAGGAAAGTGCAGGGAATTCCCAGGGAGGTAACGATGAGAGAAATTTCAGCATTGCAGCTGAATAAATGTTATAGAAAAGGGTGTCAAATATTTGTAGCACATATGGAAGAGACACCTAAAGATAAGGTGGCAAATTTGGAATATCATGCAATCCTGGAAGATTTTGAAGATGTGTTCAAGGAGGTACCGGGACTACCCCCAAAGAGAGATATTGATTTCTCTATAAATCTAATGCCTGGAGTAGCTCCAGTGTCAAAGACTCCTTACATAATGAGTACACCGGAGCTGAAGGAAATGCAAATGTAGCTTGAAGAACTTCTGAAGAAGGGGTATATATGCCCAAGTGTGTCACCTTGGGGTGCCCCAGTCTTGTTCGTGAATAAGAAATATGGGACATTAATATTGTGCATTGATTTTAGACAGTTGAATAAAGTGACTGTAAAAAACAAGTATCCTCTACCAAGGATTGATGATCTCTTTGATCAATTGAAGGATGCCAAGATATTTTCAAAGATAAATATTAGGTCAAGATACTATCAGGTAAGGATTAAAGAGTAATATATTAGAAACACCACCTTCAGGACAAGGTATGTTCATTATCAGTTCACAGTGGTACCATTTGAGTTGTCAAATGCACCAGTTGTTTTCATGTGCTTAATGAATGGTGTTTTTCGAGAATATTTAGACAAGTTTGTCATTGTCTTTTTAGATGAAATTCTTATATATTCCAAGTCAGAAGAAGAGAATGAGCATCATGTTAAGCTCTAATATTGGCTCATTACCCCTTAATTGGGGCATATTATATTAGTAATGTTATTTTATTTATGTCGGCTTTAGGCCATTAGTTGTAATTATACCTCCTAGTCTCCTATATATACCAAGGAGACATTTTCATTTTGAATCATCTTGTACTTGAACATTTAAGTGGGGTAAAAGGAGGTCTCCCCCTCGAAGAGGTTTATTATCTGAAATTATCTCTTTTTCAAGGCGTTGAGTACTTTTCCAGAGGTTTTTCTATGCTATATTGATGTTTGGTTCTTAACATATGGTTTCAAAGCTCAAGGTGTTGGGGTTTCGCTGCTACATCTAAGACACCATGGAATTTTTTCTATTACTTTTTTTCTACAATGTTTCAAAAGTAACGTCTTGTAGGATATTTATTATACGGATCAAGGTATGTTGGGTTCAAAATTCAGCTCCTGAGGCCTTATACTTTCGGATATACAACCTACACAAGATAGGGTTCTGGAATCATCCTGAAATGAGTCATTGTGGAATTTTCTCTATAAAAACATTTATGTAATGTTTCAGACCCTGAAATCTGGAGGCTATTTATATAAATTAGTAAGGTATCTTTGGTACAAAGTTCATCTTCTGGGTCATCTTAAATTTCTATATACACCTTGTGTAAGATAGGGTATCTGACTAGTCCTATTGACTAGTCTCAAGAAGGTGTTCCAGGTAAAACAATCATAACTTCTTGCTAGAGTATCCAAATTGAGTGGTACTTGTTTCATTAGATCTTGAACAGTCTGTAGTATTTTTGATGTGAGTTTCAAAATTTGATATCAATTATTTTGTGTGCGGCATGCTATACAAGTGAGATATCCTGGAAAGGCCAAAAATCGGCAAGTTGCGAGGAAGTTACTGTAAATTCCACTTGGCACATCCAATTTCGATCAAATCTATGGCATTACAGAGAAGAAATATCAGAGAACTACCTAAAAGAAATTTTCATACCCAGAAGGGCCGAAACTTGGGAGATAGAACAGAATAAATATTGTCTAGCAGAACCGCCTCAAAATCAAGATTCAAAAATGATACTTGGCCAACATGCCACCAAAAAAGGGACCTTCTACACCAAATAAGCCTCCAGAAAATCCTAATTGGACTCTCGATGAAGGTGAAGAAATGCGTAGAGACATAATTGAACTACAAAATAAGATGGATTCAATGGAAGCTAAGTTGGATACTAAGATGGATTCAATGGAAGCTAAGATCATGGAAGTATTGAAAAATTTTGTAACAGAGAAGACACCGGAAAGTGAAAATGCATCCCATGAAATTCATGATGAGGACACAAAGAAGGTGAATCAAGAATGGAGAAACTCCAACTTTGGTTTGAATACCAACCATGTTCCTAAGATTGATATGAGGAAGTTTGATGGCAAGGACCCAATTACATGGATACTTCAGATGGAGCAATTCTTTGATCTCCATAATGTGCTAGATACACAAAAGGTATGAATTGCTTCTTTATATTTAGAACCTAATCAATTTGTTTGGTATCGATGGCTTTGTTCTCGCAAATCACTCGTCACTTGGACAATTTTCACGGAAGAAATGATAGCACACTATGAGGATACAAGGAGACAATGCCTTCTTGCAGCCAATTGATAAATCTCAAGAAAAGGTTGTTCCCAAGCACATTGAGGAGCTTTAAAGATTAGATAAAGGTAACCGATATTCCAGGATGAGCACTTGATTGATGTATTCATACACAAAAGGTACGAATTGTCCAAGTGACAAGTGAGAAGGAGCATTGTTCTCCTTTGGGAACCCAAATCATTGGAGAATATGCATTTGAGTGGCAACAAATGTTGAAAGTAAAGATATGTATATGGCTACTTCCAGAAGGACCTAATACAACATCTATAGAGAGAACAATGCTCCTTTACTCTAAAACATCTCAACCTAAGTAGGTGACGCCTCTCAACAATTGGGGAAAGAAAAGCAAAGGTTTATGTGCTTTAATTGAGCCAACTTATGAAGTCTGAGTAAGGGACATGGTATGTGAATTAGTGAAAGAGATTATTCTACATGGGGGAGGAAGAAGAAGAGAAGAAGAACCATCTCAAGATTAATATGGCATTGAAACAATTTGATACACACGAAGAGTTCAGCTCCGTGATATCATGAAATGCATTGGATGGAATTAACCTCCTCAAACCCACAAGATAGAAGGATACATCAAAAGAAAAAGGTAATAGTCATTTGATTTAAAGGTAGTATCATGACTTTCATTCATTATAAATTGCTTAAGATACTCAATTTCTTTGTATATCCAATGCCGAGTTTCATAAGTAATGATTGGATGGAGGAACTATTAATTGCTCGGGAAAATGCAATAGATCAATCTTACATGGGAATATGTAATGAATAGTCCAATATTTGCTATACCCATGGGTGAAGTGTGAGATGGTACTAGGAATCCAATGGTTACAATCATTGAACAATGGATTTTAATTTTTCAAAATTTTTCATGAACTTTCATTGGAGGAAAAGAGAATTGAGTTAAGAGTTATCACCCAGGCTGGAATGAGAGACTGATAAGCTCTAGCAGGTGACAAAATTGATGAAAAGGGCATCAAGGGTGTGCACAACTGTATACTTTAAAGATCCCATTCAAACATCTAAGCCATCCGATCAAGATCTCTTCAAAGGATCACATTGATAAGATTTCAAAGTATTTGAATATATTTCCAAAGGTATCCCACCCCACTCGAATCATGATCATGAAATACACCTAATTCATGGGAGTGTTCATCCCAACATTTAAGGAGCCATACATACTTGCTATACTGTATGAAATGAGCATGGTTGAGAAAGAAGTATTGAAGAGTGACATTATTAGACCTAGCTAAAGTTCTTACTATGCACCGGTGTGTCGTGTTGAAAGATAGTTTCATAGTATGTGTCGGATTATAGGAAACAACAAGATCACTATTAAAGATAAAGGTTTACATTCATCATTGATGAATTGTTAGATGATGAACTACATGGAGCAATCTATTTCTAAAAATTGGATCTGAAGTTGGGAATGCATCATTAGATCAGATGAAGGAAGAAGATATCCAAAAACAACATTCAGAACTCATGGGGAAGCGTGAATTTTGGTCATGCCTTTTGGCCTTACAAATGCATTTCCAAGGTTGATGAATTCCAAAACTTAAGCCTTCATTCAAAAATTTGTATTGACATTTTTTGAAATACTAATCTATGGAAGTCTTGGGAGGATCATGCTTTGCATGTGTGACAAAGTGCTTTAACTACTAAAAGAACTTATTGTAACTATATACAAACCATCCAAATGTTTTCTTTGGAGTAAAAGAGGCAAGATTATTTAGGTCATGTGTATCTCCTTAGAGAAATCAAGGTAGACCCTAACAAGATTAAGGCCATGATGGTGTGGGATTCCCAAAACATTAAAAAATATTAGAGGGATTTTGGGTTTGACAAGTTACTTGAGATTTGTTTGGAACTATGGAAGAATAACAACACCTTTACGTACTAACTAAGAAGAATGCATTTTCCTGGACTCGAGCCAACTAAATCTTTTGAACAACAAAAGAGGTGATGTGTAAAGCTCCTTTCTTGACCACTCTGAACTACTCAAAAACCTTTATTGTGGAATGTGTGATGCCTTGGGAAATGGAATTGGTGTTGTCCCTAATGCAAGAAGGAAGGCCCACGGCTTTTAGTCGACCCACTCAAGGGAAGGGACTTACACAAACCCCATTTATTAGAGGAAATGATAGCAATACTACATGCATTGAAGGGGTGAATCATACCTAATAAGGTAGGCACTTCAAGGTCAAAACATATCCTTGATAGTCTTAAATACTTCTTGGAATAAAATATCTTGAGAAGAACAACAAAAATGGGTAACCAAGATATTGGGTTATGATTTTGGAAATCATCTACTTTCTATAAAGGAGAAGCAAAATGTTGTGGTAGATGCACTCTCAAGAAAAGATGAATATGTTGAGGCCTTTCTTTGTGTATCTCGATCATCCAACCGATTGGATGGCCGAAGCAAAAGGGATGAATGGAAAAATAGTGAAAAGTGTGGACTCTCTTCAAAGGTTGCGATGATTTCAATGCATTAGATACATTTACATGGAAAAATGATTCAATAATATGTTCCCTTAAAAGATCACTTATATTTATGTAGAACTTTTAACTCAAACAAAAGATACTATTGAGTGCACCTCTCAGGTAGGAGGGCACTCAGTATTTTGAAAACCTACCATAGAGTGAAAGGACTTTTGGGATGGCTTTAAAACTAATGTTCAAAGGTTTGTGGAAGAGAATGTGGTTTCCAACAAAATAAGGTGGAAACAATTAAGACCCGGCTCTTTTACAACCATTATCCATCCCAAGTAAATGTGGAGGAGGTTTCATGGATTTCATCATAGGGTTACCAAAGTTTGATGGAAAGAGTGTCATCCTTGGTGATTGTTGATGCTTGACCAAGTATACTTACTTGTTGCACTCTCATCCTTCAAAGCTAATGCAGGTTACCACCACATTCATGGAGCAGATTCCAAAACTACATGGCATCCAAAAGATTATTGTAAGTGACAAAGATCCCATCTTCAGGACATTTTCGGACAAAATTATTTTCTTGTTTGGGTACTCAATTGGCTCATAAGCTCATCCTATCATCCTATTTTGATGGCAAACCCGAGATAGTGAACAAATGTCTAGAGAGCTACCTTCATTGCTTTGTCTACGATAAACAAACACAATGGTTCAAATGGTTTACCGCCAGGCAAATGGTGGTATAACACTTCCTTTCATCTTTTGCAACAAAAATGACACCATTTATGGCACTTTATGGATATACCTCCTTCCATCACTTCTTCTCAAAAAGAAAAATCTAAGGTTCAAAGCAGTGGAATATCACATCGATAATCAACAACAATTCTCCAAATCTTAAAGGACAACACGACCATGGCACATAATCATGAAACAACAAGCAGATAAACATGGTAGTGAAAGAAGTTTTAAAGTAAGGGATTGGGTGTTTTTAAGACTACAACCATACAAATAGATATCCCTCAAACAGAGGCAAGAAGGATAATAGAAATTATCACCAAAGTACTATGGACCTTATAAAGGTGTTGAAGAAAAGATTACGGAGTACTATGGCATACAGAGTGGAGGCACTTTGCATCTTCATGAGTACACCCAGTTTTCAAGCAACAACATGTAAAGAAGGTTATAGGTGACAATATCCAGTTCAAACTATATTGCGAAGAACTGGGAAGGAAAAATCATATTGGGCACGAAGCCATCCATGGAAACAATAATTCTTTAGCTGAGGAATAGATCCATTCCGGAGTAATAGTAAATGGAGGAAACTTCCGACTTAAGATTCCACTTGGGAGATGAATCTTTTATATAGAAGCATCAAAAGTTACTCAAGCGTTGGACAACACTTGTCTCAAAGGGGAGGGGCATGTTAAGCTAATATTGGCTCATTACCCCTTAATTGGGGCATATTATATTAGTAATGTTATTTTATTTATATAGAAACTTTGGGCCATTAGTTGTAATTATACCTCCTAGTCTCCTATATATACCAAGGAGACATTTTCATTTGAATCATCTTGTACTTGAACATTTTGGTGGGGTAAATGAGGTTTCCCCCTCGAGAAGAGGCTTATTATTATGAAATTATCTCTTTTTTCAAGGGCATATTATATTAGTAATGTTATTTTATTTATGTCGGCTTTAGGCCATTAGTTGTAATTATACCTCCTAGTCTCCTATATATACCAAGGAGACATTTTCATTTTGAATCATCTTGTACTTGAACATTTTAGTGGGGTAAAATGAGGTTTCCCCCTCGAAGAGGCTTATTATTTGAAATTATCTCTTTTTCAAGGCATTGAGTACTTTTCCTGAGGTTTTTCTAAGCTATATTGATGTTTGGTTCTTAACACATCATTTGAGGATGGTTTTGCAAGTATTAAGGGAGCATCATTTGTATGCCAAATTGAGCAAGTGTCCATTTTATCAGAAGAAAATTCACTATTTGGGACATATCATTTCAAAGGATGGGATAGCAGTGGATCCTAAGAAGATAGAATCCATTAGAGAATGGTCAATTCCAAAGAATGTGACAGAGGTCAGATCATTCATGGGCCTTGCAGACTACTACATGAGATTTACTGAAGGATTTCCAAATATTGCACACCCAATCACTTCCTTGCAAAGAAAGGGTTTGAAGTTTCAATGGACATTGGATTATGAAAAGAGTTTCCAACACTTGAAACAATTATTAACAAGTGCTACAATACTAAGGATTGTAGACCCAAATGAAGACTTCATTGTATGCACAAATGCATGTAAAGAAGGACTTTGTGGAGTCCTCAATCAAAATGGGTTTGTTATATGTTATGAATCAAGGAAGTTGAAAAAGCATGAAAGACACTATGCCACTCATGATTTGGAGTTGGATGCCATAGTGCATGCCTTGAGGAAATGGAGACACTACCTCATGGGGAAAATGTTTGAGCTGAGAAAATACCATAATGGTCTGAAATATTTATTTGATCAACTAACTCTAAATGCTAGGCAAAGCAGACGGTTAGAGTTTCTAAGTGAATATGACTTTGATATAAATCATATCAAAGGGAAAGAGAACAAAGTGGTTGATGCACTCAGTAGAAGAGTACATGAATTTCATGCTACATCCATTAGCATGTACCAATCAAATTTGAAACATAAGATTTTAGAGGCTGCAAATTTAGATTTACAATACAAGGAATTAGTGGCAAAATTACAGCAAGGTAATTTACAGTAGAAAATTGAAGAATACAAGTTAGATAATGATGAAATTCTCATGTACAGGGGAAACATTTATGTCCCAAATTCCTAGGAATTGAAAAATATGATATTGAGAAAAATGCATAACGTACCTTATGCCAGGCACCCAAGATATCATAAAACTATTGCAGATGTCAAAAGCCAATATTATTGGCCAGGCATGAAGAAAGAGGTTGCTAATTTTATTTCCAAATGTTTGGAATGTCAAAATGTAAAGGCTGAGCATAGACACCCAACTGCTTTGCTACAACCATTACCCATTCCTGAGTGGAAATGGGAAGTTGTAACAATGATTTCATAACCAAATTGCCCAGAACAAACAAGCAACATGATTCTATCATGGTAGTGGTGAATAAGCTTACTAAAATTGCCCATTTTATTCCCGTTAAGCTCACTCACAAGGAAACCAACATTGATGATGTTTATATGAAAGAAATTGCTCAATTACATGGCATACCCAAGACAATTGTGTCTGACAGAGATCCAAAATTTACCTCAAATTTTTGGAAGGGATTATTTAATGGTTTTGAAACAAACAGAGAGAGTGAATCAAGTGATTGAAGATATGTTGAGGATTTATGTGATGGATAAACCATCAAAATGGGAAGACTACATATGCTTGGTAGAGTTTTCTTATAACAATGGATACCAAGCATCTCTAAAGATGAGTCCATTTAAGTCACTTTATGGAAGAAAGTGCAACACACTAGTAAGCTAGGATAACTGAATAGATATGACAGTGGTTGGGCCGTATTTACTCAGGGAAATGGAGGAGGAAATGATAAAAATAAACAAAATTTAAAGGTTTCCCAAGATAGGAAGAAAATATATGCTGATAAGGGAATAACTCACAGGGAATTTAATGTGGGAGACCATGTATTCTTGAAAGTGAAAACCACAAAATTTCCCTGAAGTTGGTAATTTGTTGAAAGTTGGAAGCTCGCTATTGTGGGCCATTTGAAATCCTAGAGAGGATTGGTCCAGTAGCTTATATGATTGCATTTCCTGCATCTATGTCTGTTCATAATGTATTCCATGTATCATTTCCCAAGAAATATATACCTGATGCTAATCATGTTATTGATTGGAATGTGATTCAGGTGGAGCAAGAAGGTGCTTTTCAAGTGCATCTGGTATGCATTGTGGATCGAAAAATCAAACAACTCTGGAATCGATCCATAGGGATTTTAAAGGTCCAATGGACCTTGTACGGTCCTGAGGATGCTACTTGCGAGCATGAGGATGCAATGCGGGCAGAAAACCCACATCGTTTTGAAGATTTTTGAGATTTGGTTGTATATGTGTACATGATGCACTGAGGACAGTGCATAAATAAGGGGAGGGGATTGTAATATCCCTCGACCGAACATAATTGTAAATGTAAATGAAAATGTACTTAAGATGGTGAGTTGTTTGATATCATTTTGTATGCACATTTCATGGCATAGTGCGTGCATGTACTGCACAATAAAATGAGGAAGTGTTCATAGTCTAGGATACCACGCGCAACAACTTAAGTGCGCGCGATGTTGAGGCTAGGGAGCCTTTTTGTATATACTATGTTTTATAGTCTAGTGATCTCGTTTTGTGATGATTAGGCCAGAGAGCCTAGATGTTAAAGGCCAGTGCGCCTATTTTTGTATATGTCTCATAATTAATATAAAATACCTCGCTACGTGCAGACCGACCACGGTAAAAGAGATGGGGGACTAAACTCCACTAGTTAGGGAAAGGGAGGGCTAAAATTTAAGGAAAAGGACTAATATACGGATATTAATCCATAAAGGAATATTATATTAATATTTCTTAAATCATAAAGTATGGATAATTATTTTATCCTAAGTTCTAAAGTTAGGGACAAGTGGGCCAAAGTAGCTCCCAACATGACAACTGTCAATTTGGGGACATGCATACATATTGTTGGGACTTAGTTCATTTTCCGATCTTTTCCAGCATTCTTTCCATCATTTAGCTATCATTCCATCATCATTCCCACAACCATTGAGCTATCCTCCGTTCCTTCATGTCAATGTACCTGAACTTGGATCCATACCCATAGTTGTTTATGTAGTTGGTTAGCTTGGGAGCTGGACTGCAGGAGCGGGTTGTTAGGCCCATGGGAGATTGAAGAGGTGGGTTGTCAGGCCCATGATAAATTTCTCTCTGGGTGAGAGAATTTTTTGTAATTGGTTTCCTGAAGGCGCTAAACTATAGCTATAGGGATCTAAGACTTCCTATCTGGCCTGTTGTTGAAGCTCGGAAAGGAAGTGGGGTAGCTGAAGGACTGTTGAGCAGAGAAGGGGAACACTTTCTGGGGTGGGACAAGCATGTGGGGAATGAGGGACTGTAGGTTGTTAGTTTTATTTGGCACCCATGAAAGAGTCTTTCTTGTTGTCTATGAGCCATTATCCTAGTTAGGAATCCCTTTACCCGGGTGGAGTTTAGTCCCAAATCGGGGGTGACCCACTGTTGAGAGTGATGAGCAGTGTGTTCTAAGGTTGGGAGGTTCATGGAAGGTCTGCACGCAGTTGGTGATATTCTTACCAAGATAAGTGTCAACTGTGTGATGAATTTACATGTTGCATTGCTATTTGCATGTTTATTTTTATGGGTTTATGCTATGTGTGGTTATAACTGTCTTTATATTTATGGGTATTGCCTGTATATGATACATGTATATGTTTACTATAATTTCAGTATGAATCTATGCATTTACGTAATGTATTTGTCTGTTTACATTTTATATATAAATTTCCGCAAGAGTGTTGTGTGTGTATGTTTTAATTGCATGCAGTTTGAAACATTTATGTGGCACAACTCAGTTAGATGATGGGTATGTTACAAAATGTTCTGCAGAGAGAAATAAAGTGTTCTCTCATGTAGCGTGGCCTGACATGGGTGGTCAGGGACATTACATACCTCATTAGGGCTACCAATTATGAAATTCTTGCAAGAACAGGAGGTTGAGCCAAATGACATTCAAAGAATAATTAATCAACTGTTTCATGTACAAAAAATGAGAGAGGAACTATACAATAACACACAATTGTATCAGGATAAAATGAAAAAAGTGTTTGATAAGAGGCCAAAGATTGATGATTTCAAGGTAGATGATCTAGTGCTGAAATGTGATGCAAGGAATGAAGATAAAAGAAAGCATTGAAATTTTTATCACCTCCGGTTGGGACCATATAGAATTGTATCATATCATGGAAGAAATTCTTATCTGTTACATTAAATTAATGGATATCTTATTGGTGGAGGGCCTGTGAATGGTAGGTTTCTCAAACACTACATTATTTGAAAAATTTTGATCTTTCATTCCATTGTAAATAACCATTTTACTTTCATATGTCACAGTTGAGGGCATCAATCAAAACAAATTGAAGCACGAGGTGAAGGCCATAAGGTTCTGATGAATGTTGCTAGTGTATGTAAAATTTGTAAAAATTCTTTAGTAGTTAGAGTCTATTTTCAGTCAAGTTTCAACAGTAGATAAATCTCAATGGTCAGACACATGGTTTTTTTGTTCTTTACTACCTCACAGGGAGGACAACATCCCCATTGGATCCAATGTTAGTGTCCTTATTTTTAAAGTATGGTCATAGTTGTGTTAAGAGTTTGAAAAGTCATTCCTTGGTCTTGGAAAGACCAATGCATTCCTATTTTGAGTTATTAAGTATGTGATAGTTATTCATGAGTCTAAGAGTGTTTCCATAAGATTTGATATGGTATGTCATAAAAGAGTCAGGTCATAAATCAAAAGTCTAGGAGAAGTGTCTTCAAATGATATCTTGGATCATAATGACATGTTATGAGAAATTTTGGGGCCATCATAATTCATCATGTTGTATGCACTAACATTCCAATTTTTTTTTGGTATTTGGATTGTAAACGATCACACACTATGTAAGTTAGTTGTGCAATGATTGATTCTATCCAAACTATCAAATCATTTCAAATGGTCTAATCAAGATTTCAAATTGGGTTTGCTTGACATGTGAAATCCTTTCCCTCCCCTTTTTGTTTATGAAAAATATCTCCCTCATCAGTTACATCCCTCTACCATAGAAAATTTTAGAAGATTCATGTGCTACATAGGCTTTGTTAACCACGCTACACAAATCTCTGTTCATTGCACTACACAAATCTATGTTCACCACACTACACAAAGATCTACTCATGGCGCTACACAAGCTCTGTTCTGCATAACTTTCATATTGAGGAGATCCTATTTTTTTACGAGATAACATTCTAAGTTAATATGATATGATATTAAAATAATGTATTTAACCTTGGTGAGCTCCTTTGATCCCATTTCTTGTAAACCCTAACCTTGTTTATCGCTGTGTAAAGTTCCCTGCCTTAACCTTATCCATCAAATTTATTTTTCTCCATAGTCACATTATTTTCAACATATATCTGAAGCATGACAACTCAAGGGAAGAAGGAATGCAATAAGGGAGGAAGCGTTATAATATTTGAGCTACATAATTTGCAATTAGTAAACTCTGATCCAACAATTAGGGTTTCTTTTGAGAAAGACCGATGCATGATATTTTGTGAGAAAATTCAGGGGTATAATGTGCACTTGACAAAGTATTTTTCCCTCAACTTCAATGGTTTCCAGACATAGATCACTGATCTTACCTTCCAAGTGTTAGAGGAGACAATAGTTGTTGCAACTGAAATTCCAACACAAGGGGAGAAATGGTTCAAAGGAATGCATCTTGATTCCATCTTCTACACTGATTTGTTGAAGACTAAGTATAAAAAATAGAATTTTGGTACTACCATTCTAAGAAAGTGCATATTGGAACACTATGAAAATATATTAAGAGTGATTCAAATATATTTCACCTGCGAGGGTAGGTTTGACATAGTTCATCAATACCATATTAAGCTTTTAATGAATTTCATTGGAAAGAACCCTTTGAATTTACCTTTTTACCTATACAGAAGCCTACACAAAATGTCAAATAGAGTGTCGGATAAGACTGATTAGGTTAAATCTAGTTAGTTTCATTTATCTTTGGTGAAATTTCTGGTGTTGGAAGATCTTAAGAAATTGAACAATGATTGGGATTCTTTACTAGATTTAGCAATGATTACTTTAGACCCCAAAGGAGATACTCCCATATCAGCTGAAAAAACTTCTCGTTTAGTCCTTGAGGAGTCTAACATGAGGGAGAAAAGGTATATAGAACAAGACCGTGGGAAAAGAAAATAAGTTGAAGGCACTTCACCAAGACAACAAGCTAAGAATAAAGGCAAAAAATTACTCTTTGTTGATGCGGTTGTTGAAACACCAAAACTTAGCAGTCCAATTACAAGATCCGCCACCAAAAGATTACACGCCCTCCACACACAATCTGTTGAACATGCAACTCAAGGTATTGGTAAAGATTTGTTTCAGTCAGGTGAAAATGATGAAATAATTGGATAATTGCAAGAGCAACTTAATAAGGACCATCGTGCCATCGCATAATTTCATTATAAAAACAGGGATATGAATAAGAATCTTTTTGAAAGGGTTTCAGGCATTTCAACACCAAAATATGTATTAGTGCCAAAGATAGAATCATCACCAACAATTCCGCAAAGTTATAAGAGAAAGGGTAAAGAGAGAGTAGTTGAGCAGAGACCTAAAACAATGGAGCTTCCCAAGCCTACGGCTCCTTTGACAAGATATTCAGCTGGAAAAATGATTTTAGAACAAAATCCTACAGAATAAACACATACACAGGACCAATTCATAGAAATTGAAAAGATTCATACCTCACCTGGAAAAAGTGAGAAAAATATCAAAAGGCTCAACAAACAATTAAGAGAAGCACATGATTTGATCATTCAACTCATGGAAGACAACATAACAACAAAGTAAAACTTTGATAAAAATATTCATGAGTGTGGACTAGCTATGCCCAATGCTTATGCAACTATTTCCAATGCTCAGTCAAAGTTAAGAAGAAATGCACTTTTGCATAGGCAAGTGATGAATCTAAAAAGAAAAAAAATTGTCATTGAGGAAAGAAAATAGAAGTATGAAACTAAGGATGAAACAAACATAATTTGATGATGAATCCAAGGGAAATTTATACCTGCTTGCAGAGGTGGATGAAATATAGAATCAATGATTTCATAGTTTTGTTTTTTGATCAGTAAAGGGATAATTTTTTTGAGATTTGTTTTCTAGAAAAGAACGATGCACAAAACTTGCATAGAGATCTCATGCTATGCAAGTGTTGTAAGCATAAATTTGATGAATAAATGAAGGTTAATGTTTGTTGGGATGATAGAATGGTTAGTGCTAGCCTCCAGATACCTTGTAGCTACCGATTGTGTGAAGAAAACTAAATAAAAATCACCTACTGTGTAAATTTGCTACGCAACAGTTGTAGCTCATAGTTACACAATGAGCTGCAACAATTTTCTATGCAAATATCCCAGGGAGTCAGGTCATCATTCAAATCAGCCCCAAATTCATCTCCATCCATACTAAGTGACTCACTTCAATCCTAGAATTCGAGAGCATGATGAAGACTATTATTTTTTGAAAATATTGTTACGTAATTAATATGGTCAAAACAAACTTCTATTTTTAGCGGGTAGTTTGAGTTTGTTTCTTTTTAGTGTAACTAGATCCAAAAATGAAGGAAGATGGTTAGAGTTCGACTTCCTTAGATTAGGGATGGATTGTACCTTTATATTGTATCATTTTGAATGAACAAAGGGTTGGAATAAGCATAGAGGACATTTTGTCTTGAATACTTTGTAACCTTTCTGAAGTTTAATAAAATATTAGTGCAGACGTACAATGCTATTAATACTAAATATTCTTGTGGTGGTGATCTGAAGTGTGTGTTTCTCTCTCATTTATGTATTTCTTGTTTTCTTTTCTTATTTCATATGGAACATTTATATACTTAATTTAGAAAGCTAATGGTCTGGAATTCATCTAATATTGATGTTTTAGATTCAAGTGATTTAAGTATTGTTATCTCTTCTTAACTCAATCAAAATTCATCCCTTTTGGTGCTCTGAATGTAGTTATTTGTTTTATTTTTCTTCCATTATACAATAGAAATATTTTAACTGAAATATTATCACCTACCTAACCTATACTTCTTTGATAGTTCTACCCATGAGTCACTGATAGTTCCATTTGCCTCAAAGTTGACTTAATTTCCCAACAGATTCCTCTTCCTTTCTGCAAGCAACTTTATAAATATCTGTATTTATTGAAGACGTTAACCATTGATCCTTAAGAGAAAATTAATCTTTCAGAGACCAAGTGACAAGAGAGATCCCTCTCCGAATTGAAAGGGATAGTTTCAGTTCTAAAGTGGTTTTGTGGTTACCTTTGTTATTTTCTTCCTCAACCAAGCAATTTACAGATTATTAACAATATAAAAGAACCAAGTCTCCAATTTATATTTCTTTCTTCTTTATATTCTTATCATGCCAAGATTTTTGTTGTTGTTTATGAACCCCTTGATGGTGTAGTGTAGTCATGTGTTCTTTCTTGATCTTATTTAACCGATGCATTTGATTTTCCTTGGCTTTGGTTGAGTCATACTATAGTATTTAAGCCACTCTTTCTGCAGTAGCTCTCAAGTGTAGAGGGACTGCAAGTTCTTGTCCATATATATGTGGAATAAATTATTTTCATTGATTTTAAAGGTAAGTAAGTACTGAAATATAAATGTGACTTTAATAAATACAAAAGTGGAAAAGTTAAGTGGAAGTGGAGTTTACATAAAAGTGGAGTAAACATGAAAGTGTATTAAAAGAAAGAAGGTAAAAGTGAAAGTGGATTTTATGTAAAAGTGGATTAAAACTGAAAATGAATTTAAAAAGGTAAAAGTGAAAGTGCACATGGTATTTGCACATGGATTTAAAACCCATGGTATGTTAAAAAGTGAATTAAAAATTAAAAAGGGGGGAAATTAATTTCTATTTAATAAAATTCATGTCTTTTCAAATGAACATGAATTTTCATGTAAGGATTATGGTAGAGTATAAATGGAGAAGAGGGTTATGAGAAAAAAATGAGTGTGGGGTGAAAATGTAATATTCCTATGCATATCATTGGAGGAGTTATGATTAAATATCATTCAAGAAGTAGTGATCAACTATTAGCAAAGATCAGATATGGTGTTCTAGAAAATAGATCTGACATTCTAGCAAGAAAATATTGTAAAGGAAGATTTGAGGAAAAAGTAGAAGAAGAAGAAAGAAGATTTAGTGAAGATATAGTGAAAGAAGAAGTAGCAAGAACATAGTTGATTTATTGAAGACAAAAACAACAAAGGGGATTGGTCTCTCCTCTAGGTCGACGTTGTTACGAGAAAGATATCTCTATGGCTAGGGGAAAACCACAACAGACAAAACGACACCCATAAATCAAATATAATATCAAGTATGATATATAAATGAAATGATAACATGACAAGGCTAGCAACATACCTCATCCAGATGTTTGAAGAAGACCACTATTGAGCACGTAACCCAAAGCTTTATACCTACAACTTGTCCTCAATAACCAAGATACACAAGCATGTGGTGATGATATATAATGTCAGCATATAAATTAACATAATCCATTAAGATACATGACAAATACGCCCATGGAATGAAATTCAAATATTTGCAAGATATCAATTGGACAAGAAAAGTGCATTTATATTAATGTAGTCAACAGAAGTACATAGGTGAAAAACTTCTGTAACGACACAAATTAGAATCGAGAAACTAAGTCCCTCCAAATGGGCTTCCACCACTTCAATCCTCTACAAAGGAAAGCTCACATGTAGGAGTCAATGAGGTTCTCCATCACAAGATAGGAAGATCTTGAGGGCTGAACACAAGAAGTTTAAATTTTCAAGAACAAAGGGACGCAGACTCAATATGAAGTGAAATTTCTCCAGAGTGTCTTTGCTCTCAAAGTTGAATTGTCGATTGTCCAAGTCTTGGATATGGCTCAATTTATATCCTTAAAATGGAACTGAAGGGTCGATTTGGAGTGTTTCTAGTATATGGAAGGTCAAGGATCATGGATCTCGTGACATGGCATGGAAAACCGACAAATTTTTAATTTTTGAGCACCAAACCCGATGTACGTGGGATGTAGTGGAGCAACCTGTGTATATTCTAGTTGTCTAATTGGTAGGGCACATATATGTACAAAAATGTGTATTTTTTTATCTGGAGTGAACAAAAAGGGGACTTCAATTCTGCATAGGTAAATGGAAGGCCATCCAAGCAAGATGCACTAGTAGAATTTGGCAAATAAATGACTATGTGACTAAATCTTTTAGTCATGACATGAAAAATGACTAAATTCTACTATTGTTTTGAAACACAGTTACAAATGACTAAATAAATTGTCGATTAAGGTTGATTGTCATTGATGTCAACCCTTGAAGAAAGCCCCGCAACACAAAGGTTTAGGTAATGGACCCAATATTGTTTGATGTAAATATGACTCATTATTGTATTTTCATGGTTGATAATAATTAAAGATGGATGAACTCCAAAGTTGTCCCCTTATGGTGAAATTCCTCATGGGAAGACGCTTTGCGGAGTAAGAGAACCCATGATTAATTGTGGAATAATGATATGAAGAACAATGAATTTGTTAGGTAAAATATCCTATATGGATAGTTCTTGTCATTCCATTTTTGGTGGTATGTGGAACGTCACATAACTCCTCACGATTAGAGAGTTATGGCCATGAGAAGTTGGAGACCCCAGGTTTGGGTAATGGACCCAAGTTTGTTTCATGGATAATGGTATGAGTTATGATATATTTTCAGATAATACTATTCTATATGGATAGTACATGTCATTCCATTTATGGTGGTATGTGGAAGGTCACATAACTCCTCATGGTTTGAGATTTATGGCCTTACGAAGTTGGAGGACCCTCACATGTCATCTAGAAGCCCCAAAAGGTCAAAGTAGTCAAAGTCGTTTAAGAGATTTTAAAAGGTAAATAATAAAGTGAAGTAATGAGTGTATTATAATTCAATGTGAATAAAAAAAAAATTATTTCAATAATAAATTTAATGGAGAAATTAGAAGTGGGTTAACCCTAAAATAAGGAAAGTGGGGCCAAGTGACCTAGAAGATGGTTTTAAGGAAGCTACTTGGAGAGTTTAAATAAGAGGGAATGCTCTCTAATTTTAATCACACTTGATAATATTGAATGTCTATAGGTGTCTGAGGTAACCAAGGATATCTAAGCTGAAATTATGAGGGAAGGTGAAGAAAAGAAGGCCGAAATGCAGGGAAGGATAAATTCTTTTAATGGTGCTTTCTAAGGTATGTTATTTACAAGTCATATCACCATTTTCACTATAATATTTTTTCTATAATGATTCAGACCATGAAATTTCTATTCCATTGAGAAAACATATCGAAGTATTTGTGGTAAAAAATTCATATTGTGGTTCATTGTATTTTTTAAGTTACACGACACGGAAAATAGGGTTTGTGGCTAGTCCCGAAACGAGTCAAAAATAGGTGTTTCGGGTAAAAACATAATAACTTCTTCATAATAGATTAAAATTTAGTGAAACCAAATGTGTTGGTTAAGGTACATTATTTATTATTCTTTCTAACAATTTTAGATCAATTCAACAAATATTCCATGCAGGGCACACTCTACAAGGTCTCTCTCTAGAATAAGATAGAATTCAACAAGGTATGCCATTTTTTATATAACTCCTTTTTTGAGAGGTTCCAAGTAGTGACACCTGGAGGAATTGCATAAAAAAAACTGAAGAACATTGTGTATCAGTTTACATCTTTATACATTACAGGTACAAAGTTATGATTACTTCAAGTTAGGGTTGTTGACTAATCCAAAACTAGGCATGTGAGACTAAAGAAAAGTTTGATGAAAATGCTAGTCTCTTGTTGTTGAAGTTAAGGAAGGTTTGAAAGAATGTGATCATATACACCAGGTCTATTATAGAGCTACAAATCATTTTTGTATTATTAAATTGATAAGGTCTTTTGATTGAGGTACATGTTGAGTACATGGTTGAGACAAGTAGTTGATGAGTTGACACATACATGAGGTGTATAGTTGATGATGTTGGTACATATTGATGATTCATAGTTTATGAGTAGTTGATATATGATTGGTACATACTTGATACATGGTTGGATGCACTTGTTTATGGTACAGGTTGATTACAAGTTATTTGGTACAGGTTGATTACAGGTTGAGGTACAGGTTGATGCATGGTTGATGCATGGTCCAGATATATTGGTATAGGTTTACAGTGGTATATCTCATAGTGACAGGTTGAAAATGGTTCCATCATTCTACTTCTACTTCAGGGTGGTAGGACGAGGCAAGGACAGGTGGTTGTAGCCACCTTCCGGTTGTAGCTGGAGAACATAGGGGGTTGTAGCCTCCTTCTGGTTGTAGCCAGAGAATTGGGGAGTTGGAGGTTCCCTTCGGTTGTAGCCTGAGAAACTAGGGAGTTGGAGCCTCCTTCCAGTTGCATCTGGAAAACAAAGGAAGTTGGTGCTTCCAATGAATGTAATTCTTCAAGACATATAAGAAAAATCATTCTGTGGTTTTCTCTCGATTTGGGTTTCCATGTAAAACACTGGTGTACTGTGTATGTGTATTTTTGTTCATTTGTTCATTGCTTATTTACTCTGCAGTTATTGGATGATAATTATTCATTGATATAACACTTGGATTATATGGTTAAAAAGGATTACATTGCTCTATTACTGTTTCACCCCCCCTCTTAGTAATCCAACAATTGGTATCATAGTAGGTTCCTTCAGAAATCCGTTTAACCACTGAAAGGTAGATCATGGAGAGTACCAACTCATATAAAAATGGAATACCATAGTTTGATGGACAGAAGTATTCTTTTTGGAGCATAAGGATGAGGACATATATACAGGCACGAGGATTTCATGTTTGGAAATCAATTGCAGATGGATACATAGCACCAACTGTTCCACCAACAAATGAAAAAGCAGTAAAACTCGGTGAGAATAATTCCAAAGCCAAAAATGCACTTTTGAATGGTCTCAGTGATACGATATTCACCAAAGTTGCACACTATAAATATGCTAAAGAGATTTGGGACAAGCTTCAAAATATTTATGAAGGAGATACAAAAGTCAAAGTAGCAAAGCTTCAGACTTACAGAGGTCAGTTTGAACAACTAAAAATGAAGGAAGATGAAGATATCATAGCCTACTTCTTACGAGTCAATGAAACAGTGAATGAAATCATAGGATTGGGAGAAGAAATTGAAGAATCTATAATTGTTCAAAAGATACTAAGATCTCTTCCTATGAGATTCAACCCTATGATATCAACACTAGAAGAAAGATCGAATATGGACTCAATAAGCATGGATGAACTGCATGGAATCTTCACAGCATATGAAATGAGAACTGAGCAAGAAAATCCATATGTAAAAGAAGCAACCTTCAAGGAATCCAAAAGATCAAAGAAAAAGAAAAAGGAACAAGAATAATATAGCAGCAACAGTGATGCCTCAAAATATGATGAAGAAGTGGCCAACTTCGTCAAAAGATTGAACAAGGGAACCAACGGTAGGTATAAAGGTAAGGTCCCTTTAATTTTTTTTAATTGTGATGGTACTGGTCATTTTGATAACAAATGTCCTCATAAGAAAAAGAGAAATGATGAAGGTTACTCAAAAGGAAAACACACATATAAAGGAAAAATAACTACAAAGAAAGTTTTCAAGAAAATCTTATACACCAAAAAAGACATTTCATCATCAGACGAAGATGAAGTCAGTGACAATGAGACATGAAGAGTTATATTCATGGCAGTAAAATACTATGACAAAGAAGACTCTGAAGAAGAATATGAAGAAGTTGAAGAAGAATGTGAAGAAGTCGAAGAAGAAATTGAAGAGGCAGAAGTTGACTATCGAGAAGAATTGATGTGTGCCATAGAAGTTATCACAAGAGAAAAGAAGAAAAACAAGAAACTACAAGCAAAACTAGACAAGAAAAATGACACTTGAGAACTAGAACAAATGATCACAAAATTGAAGGTTCAAATACAAGAAGATAAAAGAATTGAAGAAGCACTCAAATAACAACTAGAATAAAAGGACAATATCATTGGAAACTTGGAAGTAGAGGTTGTCACACTAAGAAATGATATTCAAAAGAAAAATATGTAGAATAGATCAAAATTTCTGGATGACATTATCAACAGTATAAAAAAATCATATTGACAAGTCCAGACTTGGATACAATCAGAAAGAAAAGGGATCAAGATCCAAAACAACAAATCAAGAAACAAATCCAAAGAGATATGCAGAAACAATCAAAGAGGATAGGAAGATATACAAGGAAGATTACAGGGACACTCCTCCACCATGAAGATTCAGATTTCAGAATCAACAACAGACAGATAGGCCTCAAGAAGAAGAAGGGTTCATAAGGGCACCGCCTTTCAGAAGATATTCAACTGCCAGGTATCAAACTATATTTTTTGGCTTATGTTATGCATGTAATAATTTTGGACATAAAGCTGTGAATTGCAGAGACAAAAACAGGAACAATAACAATTTTGAGAGTTATACACAAAGGGATTATTCAAGGAGACCTAGTGACACACAAAGAAGAAGTTACAAAAGGTTTGAATCTTTGAGCACTGAAGTGGAATGTTACAAATGTAACAATTTTGGACACATGGCCAAGGATTGCAGAATGATAGTCTCTCCTAAAGAACCTCAACAGAATAACAACAGTCACAGAAAAGAACCTCAAAAAATGACATGGATAAGAAAGCAAGATCAGTATAACAATGAAGAATGCACAATCACTCTACAAGCTAAGAAAAAGAAACACGGTTGGTATGTTGATAGTGGATGTTCAAAAAACATGACAGGTGATAAAGAAAAATTTCTTACATTACGAAAAGAAAAAAATGGATCAATCTCCTTCGAAAATGATAAGTCATTCAAAATCATTGGAGAAGGCACAGTTCGAATTGGGAACAAGAATGAAAAGGCGCAAAATGTTCTACTGGTAGAAGATATGAAACATAATCTTCTAAGTGTGAATCAAATTTGTGACCAAGGTCATAAACTTACTTTCGACTTAGAAAAGTGTGAGATAAGAAAAGAAGGTTCAGGGAAATTGGTTGGTATAGTTGCAAGAACTTCAAACAACATATATGTGTTAAGTGAAATTTGAAATGAAAAGTTTTTTCTAGGAAATGAAGATGAAATTTGGCTATGGCATAGAAGAATGGATCACATGCATTTTCATAACCTTGTCAAAGTCAACAAAAGAGAAGCATTCAGAGAAATTCCCTAGATCACGAAACCAATCAACACTTTATGCAAGCATTGTCAACAAGGAAATCAAACAAAGATCAGGTTCAAATCAAAGGAATATTCAACAACAAGACCACTGGAAATTGTGCACACTGATCTAGTTGGACCAGCTACAACAAAGGGCTTAAAAGGTGAAAAATACTTTATGTTATTAGTTGATGATTATACAAGAATGACTGTAGTTTTCTTTCTCAAGAACAAGTCAGAAGCTTTTGAAAACTTCAAGATCTAC
>SNQJ01S0003691.1:12293-26683 GCA_010110895.2 Picea sitchensis | reverse complement strand
ATGATTTCAAGCAACACCAAAGGAATCACATGTATTAGCAGTAAAGAGGATTTCCAGATATCTCAAAGGAACAAAAGAGTTTGGATTATGGTATCCAAAAGGAAAAGATCTATCACTTATTGCCTACACAGATGTAGATTGGGCAGGTTTTATTGATGACTGATGAAGCACCAGTGGAGAAATGTTCTACTTAGGTGAGTGTTTGGTATCATGGCTAAGCAAGAAACAATCATCAATATCTCTATCTACAACCGAGGCAGAGTATATTGCAGTAACAACATGGTGTACACAGGTTCTTTGGATAAAATAAACTTTGACAGATATACATGTTGAGTATGATGATCCCATTCCAATATATTGTGATAATACAAGTGCCATCATTATCTCAAAAAACCCAGTCATGCACTCCAAGATGAAGCACATTCCAATCAAGTATCACTTTCTACAGGAACAAGTTGCAGAAAAGAAAATCAGAGTTGATTATGTGGGCACAAAAGAACAAGTGGAAAACATCTTTACAAAACCACTTCCATGAGAAGCCTTTAAATATCTTTGCCAAAGACTTGGAGTTATTTATACTCCAAAATGAATGATTTTTGAATTCTTTTTGAATGCTTATCTTATATGCCTTATATGTACACGAGGAAGCACCATAAGAGGATAGTTCAGTCAAGGAGAGAATCCTTGGATGGAAAGATACCTTTGCCATTGATGACAAAGGGGGAGAGATGTATCAGATGCAGAGGACATAGGCATGGTTGCAGGGGGAGAAGATTTATCATATGCAGAGGACAAAAGAAAATTTATCAGATACAGAGGACACAGGCATGGTTCCAGGGGGAGTGTAATTGTAAATTGACTACTAACATTACTAACATTGGCTCCTTTTGGGGATGATGTTCTCCGTGTGGTACAACAAGAACTTAAAGACCAGGGTGCCTTATCATTTCTACTCATCTGTGCAACCTGACCCTACAAATCTTCCACTCTGCAGACATCCAAAAATTTTTTGTTGTGCCTAATTCATTGGGTTAGTGGAGTCATCCATACTACTACTAAAAATCCACAACTTATTCAAATTCTGAAGTAACAACATACTGCAACAGACTAATGAACTGAAAATAATCTACTTGCTCATACGAAGAGCTTATTTTATACACTACCTACTCTATCCATCTGCTTCCATTAGATCAGGTAAAATCATGCTTCCAGTGAAGCCATACAAGTATTTGACTGATCAGTACGTTTCTTAATCTGGAAACAAAGAATGCAGGAAAACATAAAACATTGATATGCCATTGAAAAGAACAAAACAACCAACCTCCTTTTGAAAAAAGTGATCTGACATCAAAGTTTCTCAAAGACTCGAGATAATTAGAAAACGGATCAATAGAGCTGTAAACAAATACCTCTTGTTGTTGTTTTAGCTGAAGATCAAAAAGTCTCTGCATATCCTCCTCCTGAGAATGGCTGTCACCTATAACTACCTGCAAATCTGAACATAGTTGCAATGTAACTTCACTGCTAAACACAAATGATTTGTTGTTGTCTGTAGATCCACATTCGAGCATAGTGCATGCAGGCTTGCTGATTTCTAGAGATGGTTGATCAATGTCTTGTGTGGACTCATGATGGCTGATTTATACACATAGTTGTTCGCCATCACAATTTGATTCATAATTTCCATACACTGGTTGGTTTCTCCACAAGTCAACAAAACGAATCTACTTTTCTTCATCAGAGTATTCATCAAAGATAGGTGAGCCCAGATCTCCTTGGATTTGCATAAGAAAATGAGTAATCTTCGGATCCTTCTTTTCACTCTTAGGTGAGAATATATCATGGGGAACTTCTTGAAGAGAAGGAGAAAGATACTCTTCTACAATTGGTTCCCCTTTCAAATCGGAGACATTGGATGCATAAGATATAGGGTATAATGCATCTACTATGAAATCATTAGTACAATCATGAATCAAATCTGGAATAATTTCTTCTTGGGAATTAAAAAGAGAAAAAAATTCATTCATATTTTCATTAGAAGACCGAATTTCATCCTTACTTTCTCTTTCATCAATATCTTCACATAACTCATCACATGAAGAATACTCTACTTCCTGCTGAATATAAAGCTTGTACTTTTGTTGCACATTATTTTCATCATCCCTATGAAAGTTAATTATGTAATCATGTATGTAGTCTTCAGAGGGGTCAGTGGCCTGAGTTCCTGAAGAAATAAGGGAGAAGAACTTTTCCTGAGAAAAGAAGTTGCATTTTCCTTTATGAAAACCCTATTAAAGATGATTTTTGCATGTTGCACTATGGCTAGGGTGTGAGAATGCCTGATTCTCGCAGGCTGCACCATAGATGGGTTGCGAGAGGTTTGCAGGTTTCTCTATAAGAAGGGTGCTAGAATGCTCATACGTGGGAGAAACGAACATCTTCTTGATGCTTCTAGAAGGAGAAACTTCCATGGTGAGGTGGCATATGAATGGTTTGGATCTTACTCACTTTCATGATTTAGTGGGATCATCCTAACCTCCTCACCTTATCCTCTTCAACTTATAAAAGGATAGAATCTCTCATGGAGAAGGTTAGGCTTGGATGAGATTATCTTTTGAGATTTTGATTTTGGAGCTTGGATTGGATTGAGCTTTGAAGATTGTTAGCTTGGCTCTATGAGCCATTTTGTCAAGATAGATTGTGAATATTATCAGATCTATGCTCTCAGAATTCTTGGAGTGGAAGTGTGTGGGGAACGAAGGATGGTTGGAAGGGAACTTACAACATCAAGGCCATGGTTGTAATCTCTCTTTCACATTTAATATGATATAGTAATATGATTCGTTCCTATAAATCTTGTTGTGTTTTATTGTATAATTCCTTGATCACATACATATGTTTATATTGAGTTTATGCTATTACTATCACTTTGGTTGGTTGTGTTCTTTTGCAGGATCATCATTTTATGAGTGTTGGAATGGAGCTAGGATGGCGATGGTGAGAGGAAGCGACGTTTAAATGGTATGTCACCTATCCTTCTTTAGTTAGTAAATTCAATATCTAAAACTTAAGGAAAGTGTCATGTTCTGGTGTGTTTGTTCTAGATCTAGGTGGATCTAGGGAGATCAGTTAGTGTTCACACCTACCGATTTATCCTGTAACAAAATTGGCGACTCAACCAAGCAACATATTGTTTCCTAGTTAGTCTAGTTTCCCTTGCTTTGATTGCTTGTTTTCTGGTTTCTGAGTCTGTGGGGGATCCATCCAGACTCTCTAGATCTGAAATTTCACTTAGACTCTTTTGTCCTTTTCCAAATTCTCTTTGATTTCAAGCAGTCTCGCACTATACTGGTCTACAACCTACATAAACCTCTCAGTTTCACACCCTACTGTGTAAACCAGTGCGACATGTTCGCACCCTACCTATGTCTAGTCTGCGAACTCCACTGATTTTCACACTACACCCTATAGCTAGGCTGAGAACCCATTTGAAATTTTTGTTTGGAATTAGGCTTTCCTATCTTTTGATGCCTAGTTTTTCCTTGATCAACTAGATTGAACTTTTGGAGCCTATATTGATCTATTTACAATCTGCTTGAAATTATTTGAATTGCTTTTAACCATCTTTTCTTTCTTTGCTTTTGAAGGATTAGTCTCTTTCTTTGAGTCTCTTTCAATTACACAGCATGTGTTTTCTTTAGAATTGTTTAGGGAAACATTAGATTTCTTCTGAATAGTTTGCTTTAAAAAAAACTTTTAGTTTGGGTTTCTTTGTTTTAAGAAAGTTCATTATTACTTTTAGTGAAATTTTTGAAACAAAAAGATTTAATTTCTTTCTTTATATTAGATTGGGGGAATATTTGCATTTGAAGTAGCGGAATTGCATGATTCGTGACATTTTTTTATCTTAAATTATGAAAAAATTTCCCCCTCATGGCCGGGGGGGGGGGGCATGAATCGTGCATTGGTGTAGAATCCTTTTTGCTCATTTCTTGAGAATATTGATATTGATGAGTTTTAAGATTTTGGGACATTGTGCATCTGGGAATGATAAATGTTTTCTCCTTCTCGTAGAATAGCTTTCATCGAAATGAAAATATTGCATCTTCATCTCTTTACATAAATTTCGAGTCGGTCAAAACACCATATTGTTCACGCCATTTTCCTATTGAGTAACAACATCCATAAAATAAAGAGCTTTTAAAAAACTAATTAGACATTTTTTACACTTTCTGGTAGAAAACCTACATTAGATTAGTTGTAGGGATTTGGAATAGGTGTGAAAGATAACTTTCCAAAGTTGCAAACAAACATAGAATCTTGAGTTAGGGAGCAGTTAAATCCACTTATTACATTTTGTCCTGTGAAGCGCTTCTAACACAAGGGTCAATCATGAGGTCGCATTGAGACTGACAGAGTTACTTGCCCTACTTTCTTGGTCTTAGTGTAGAGGTTACATGGATTATGGGGGTCGCTTGAGAGGTATACCCACAATGATGAGTGGAAGCCTTTCAAGTTGATTCTGAGCTAGATACCTTGCCCTTACGCATGGATTGAACTGTCGATTGTTTCCCCAGGCATCGTTGTAGTGATTGGTAACCTTAGTGGTCTATCTCTTTAGGGTATTTACACAAGGTGAATGTGGAGGGGCAAGTCTTCACGGTACCTGGAATCAACGTTGGCCAAACTCACTCCTGCTCCTTGGAGGGTATACCCACGAATATGTGTGGGAGCTTGCACCAGGGTGTAAGTCCATTAAGCAGGTCATCAACATAACTTTTCCACCCGCTCTATCTCAACCCCTTCTTACATTGTTCCTGTAACATTGGATTTCATCACCAACTAGTGCATTCATTGTGAGAAGGTTTTGGTTTGCTTGCTTTCTTACTAGATTTTTAGCATGTGTTGTTTGTTTTCCCTAGAAGACTCTAGATTGGATATTTATTTTATGGCGTCAGTTCCTAGAATGACCAATGAAGGAACTCCTTTTCTAGGGGAACCTTTTGGTTTTCCTTCTTACGGGAACATTGGTCCTCCTCACATCACTACTTTGAGCCTTCCAGGTCTCACAATTGGATTGTCGGTGTGGTTGTTTTCGACTCAATTAATCCCGAATGGAGTAAGTGCTTCGGTCGTAAGCACTTCCCCACAAGACAATCAACCTCATGTTGATCCTTCACCTTCTTCACCAGTAAGATCTTATTCTCCTTATTCACTTGCAAGGTCTTCTTCCATTTCATATTATTCGCCGAGTGAAAGATCTTAAGCTCGTAACCCGGTGGCTAAGAAGAATAAGAAACCGAAGAATAAGAAGAAGAAAAATAAACAAGGGTCAAAACCTCCAACCACTACTAAACATGTTTGAAAACAACCAATTATTGTTAATCGTGCTGGGAGTGTTGATGATGTCAAGATCACCCAAACAACTCTTAAGCCCAAGTACCCTTGTAGGCTTTGTAAGGGTAGCCATCTTCTTAAGGATTGCCCTGGTCTATCCAAGGTTATAGAATCTTGGTCAACACACCCTCGCCAATCCATTTTGTCAGCCTCTGAACAACATGTTGATGACCTCCCGTCAACTAGTCACGATACCATTAGGAAGAAGAAAATTAGAGTCAAGTTCCCATGTATGTTATGTAAAGGGAGTCATCTAACTCACCTTTTCCCTCATATGGACAAAGCCACGAAATTACTGGAAGACATGACTATTTCACAGCCTCAACTTCCAACTGATTATCATAATTTTTCTCTCAACCCCCCTGTAGTTGATGGAATGATCACTCTGGACCCATTGTCAGTCAATCTAGTCACGTCCTTAATTGAACCAGTTGACAAAGTGGTCTATCCAATCCCATCTTCAGTCGATCCCACTCTCCCTTTAGAGAGTGTTAACAAAGTGGTTGATATGATCCCATCCTCAGTCAATCCCACTCTCCAGTTAGAGAGTGAAACCCAAGTGGTTGATCTGATCTCTCCATCGGTCGATCCTACTCTCCCGCTAGAGAGTAAACCCGATATTTCCCATGCTTTTCTTGTTGATACAAAATCTACCATGCCGGTGGGTATTCCTCCTTCTCATGTGGAACCCCCTCCAAGTAATGAGGCCATCCATTTTGATTGGGGTGTGCTAAATGGACCTCCTCTTCCCTCTCACATTCCTTTCTAGATTACAATATAGGTTTGTGGTCGAGATGTTCCTCAGACACCGATAGATGAAGGTGCGTCTGTTAGTATTTTTTCCTCTTTTTCTTGGCAAGATTTGGGTTTTCCTCAGCTTGTGTCAGTTACACAGAATCTGTTAGATTTCAACAGACGAACTAGTAAAACTTTAGGGACCCTTCCTCAGTTTCCTATAACTTTGGGAGGGAAAATTGTCTTTATTGATGTCATGGTAGTCCAAGACCCCTTGGATTTCTCTTTACTCCTTTGGAGAGATTATTTCTATGCCATGAAAGATATTGTGTCTACTCTTTTTCGTGTGATATCTTTCCCTCACAATGGACGAGTTGTGACTATTGATCAAATTCCATTCATTCACCCCAACTAGATTACCTCCCTAAATGGTTCTTATATGTAGACAGTATCGCCCCCACCATAGGTCAATTATGTGGTGTTGTCGCCCATGGATTCAACTTCTGATGACTTAGATCCAGTAGTTGACATGGTGATCTCTTCGATAGGGTTGTTAGAGCCTGATCTCTTCACTCCTGTTGTGACCCTCGACATGGTGTCCTTCTAGAGTGTGTTTCTTCCTTCTAGTGAAGACCTCTTGGATGCCATGACCAAGTTTTGTCCCTTGACATGGTGTCATTTCGGAGCATTGTCCTCTTGGAATCCATAATCAAGAAGAGACCACTTCTGAGGATAGTTTTGCGTCTCTGAGGCTACCTCGTTAAAAAATGAAACATAGGTATATGAGCATGATTTTATGATTTCAAGCTCGTTAAAAAATGAAACCAGACTTGAGCATAGTTTTCTAATTTCAAGCTCGTTAAAAAATGAAACCACTTACGAGGATATTTTTTTCATCTCTATGGCCACCTCATTAAAAACTGAAATAGAGGTTACGAGCATAATTCTTGTTTCTGTGCCAAGTTCGTTAAAAATTGAAATAGTTTTCCCCCTCTCTATTTGACTCAAGTCCTTCGTCTAGTATTTGAAGCTTCATTTCATTCTCCTTTGCAGCTGGATGAAATGAAGCTTGGGGGGAATTTTCCTCAGCCTCTGGACTTCATGCTGAAGTTAATCCACTAGCTTCTTAAGCTGGGGGCTAAGTACCAACCATGCGAATTCATGGATAATGCATTGGGTAGTTCAAGCATAGTTTTTACTTTGGTTCAAGCTTGTGTAAAAAGAAACCACCTACCTCAAGAAAAGTTTTTACTTTGGTTCAAGCTTGTGTAAAAATTAAACCACCTACCTCAAGCATAGTTTTTCGCTGGTTCAAGCTTGTGTAAAGATGAAACCAGGTCCAAGCATAGTTTTGTTTAGTTTTTAAGCATGTGTAAAAAAAAAAATACTATCCCAAGCATAGTTTTGTTTTGTTTTAAAGCTTGCGTAAAAATGAAAACAATCCTAAGCTTAGTATTTGTTCTTTCTCATGCTCATAAATACATGAGAATGTAATCAAGTATACTTTTATTACTTTTTTAGACTCGTAAAGGTTATATGAAAAAGGAACCCCCTGGAGTTCCCTTTAAGATCTTTTTAGACTCTCTAAACATGAAAATATTGCCAAGCGATCTTGTTCTTTTCAGGCTCATTAAAGTATTTGAAGAAAATGTTTGTTGAGCAGTAGTTTATCTCTTTTTCGGTCTCATCAAACTACTTTACGAAAAAGGAACTAAGAGAGTTCTCTTTAAGAGTTTTTAGACTCTATAAACATGAAAAACCCCTGATTTTTCTTTCTTTGGACTCATAAAACAAACATTGAAAGGCGCATGTGGGATCAAACCACTCCCTCCTAGGGTTCGTTAAAACATACTCCGAGGGACTCATCCAAAGGATGAGCTTACATTTAAAGCATATGTTATCCTCCTCAAGCTTGTGTAAAAATAAAGAGGTACTCGCCAGAAATGGTGGGGGAAATTTTGGGAAAGAAATGTGTCTAAACCTATATTCCATGGAAGAGTCGCTTTTGAACATGACACCCTTTCACTCACCTTGTGTCTAGGTTGGAAAATCTGCTTGTATCTTGATCATAATCCTTTATAAGATTACAAATTGGTTTGTGATCCCTGTTGTTGAGTCAGTATTTCCAAGACAGTTGTCGTGTCGTCAATATGTTCAAAGAGAAGTTCAACCTGGAAATCCTTCTGTTGCGTCGTCCATTTATGCTGTCCTTAAGCCTTCTATTGTGTCAGCCATCCCTGAGTCAGTCCTGAGTTACTGGTTTCTCTAATCTACATAAAATCTTATTACTTGTTTCATGTCATTGATGGGGGATACATTAAGGCCCTCCTGTGACGATTTTTTTCCTGTTGACTTCAACTCATTATCCAGGAATTAGATTTACAAATCAATTGGTACCTTGGAACTTGCATGCCTCAATGGTAGGTTTCCCTGCTTTATACAGTGGGTTTTCATTATTGACCCCTAATCGGAAGATTCCACCGAGTGTTCGACTTCATCTCATTAGTTCACATTCGTTGGATTGTACTAGTGTACCATGGGAGTCATTGATATTAATGGTGATTTCCATCGCACTTGTTAACGGTATACACTAATGACTGGTAATCAAGTGGTTTCTACCATGTTCGACTTCGACACATGTATTCACATGGTTAGATTCATACTATAGAGTGGTGGAGATGAAGACCCTGGATCTTTTCTGATAGATTCAGGTTGCGTTGGAGTATATTTAGTTTGTACTGTTGCATAGATCCACATTGTATGTCTTGTGGCTATGTTCAAATTTGAGTCTTTAACACATACTTCCACAGTGTATTTTTGGTGGCTATGTTCAGATTTGAGTCATAACGGCATGGATCCACAATGTATGTTTGGTGGCCATGACCTGTCTTACTTGACATGGATCTTCACATGTCGACATTTATGTTTTGATTCATTTGTATTATGAGTATGGGAATGCCTACCTCAGTGATGATATATTATTGTATTGTATTTCCTTGTTTGTTGGCAGGCTTCTGACCAATTGTTCCTTGTTCCCTACACACACTTGACAAAGTATTTCATCTATCACTCTGTTCTAACTTCATACTTTGGGGGGCTCTCTATTACACATTATTTTCATCATCCCTATGACTGTTAATGATGTAAACCTATCTGTAGTCTTCATAGGGGTCAGTGGCCTGAGTTTCTGAAGAAAGAAGGGAGAAGAACTTTTCCTAAGATAAGAAGTTGCATTTTCCTTTATGAAAACCCTATTAAAGATGATATTCACATGTTGCACTATGGCTAGGGTGAGAGAATGCCTGATTCTTGCAGGCTGCACCATAGCTGGGTTGTGAGAGGTTCACAAGTTGCTCTATAAGCAGGGTGCGATAATGCTCATACGTGGGAAAAACAAGCATCTTCTCGATGCTTCTAGAAGGAGAAACTTCCATGGTGAGGTGGCATACAAATGGTTTGGATATTATTCGCTTTCATGATTTAGTGGGATCATCCTAACCTCCTCACCTTATCCTCTTCAACTTATAAAAGGAGAGGATCTCTCATGGAGAAGGTTAGGCTTGGATGCGATTAGCTTTTGAGTTTTTGATTTTGGAGCTTGGATTGGATTGAGCTTTGGAGATTGTTAGCTTGGCTATATGAGACATTTTGTCAAGATAGATTGTGAATATTATTAGATCTATGCTCTCAGAATTATTGGAGTGGAAGTGTGTGGGGAACGAAGGATGGTTGGAAGGGACCTTACGACATCAAGGCCATGGTTGTAATCTCTATTTCACATTTAATATGATACAGTAATATGATTCTTTCCTATAAAGCTTGTTGTGTTTTATTATATAATTCCTTGATCACATACATAGGTTTATATTGAGTTTATGCTATTACTATCACTTTGGTTGGTTGCGTTCTTTTGCAGGATCATCATTATATGAGTGTTGGAACGGAGCTAGGATGGCGATGGCGAGAGGAAGCGATTTTTAAATGGTATGTCACCTATCCCTCTTTAGTTAGTAAATTCAATATCTCAAACTTAAGGAAAGTGTCATGTTCTGGTGTGTTTTGTTCTAGATCTAGGTGGATCTAGGGAGATTAGTTAGTCTCCACACCTACCGATTTATCCTGTAACAACTTTTCACAACATTATTCAAAAAGGATTTCAGCTGGGTAAATCTTCTCGAAATGTGAATTAAAAACCATGTGAAAATCCTTAAAGTAATGGATACTAGCAGTAGGAAGGGATTGAAACCATTCACAAGCATAACCTTCTAAGGAAAATGTGAACATCTTAATTAAGACATCCTCATGAGAAAAACCATGCTCAAGCATACATTTATGAAAATTTAATAAGTTCTCACCAGGGTGATCATGCTTGCTTCCTCTAAATCAGGGAAGATAGTCATCCCATTCGGCTATGGTAGGTACTGGATGTGCAAAACCAGTTATGTTGGTGAAATCACAAAATGCATACCTCTGAGCCAAAATAGTTTCCATGGCCATCCTAGATCTTCAACTAATGGAGTCGCCTATGAATCTAAGAACAATGGAGTCACCATGGTGAAATATATGAAGTCATGTATCTGTCCTTTTCCTATTCACCATAAAGAAGAGGATCTGATCGTTTTCATTCTCCCAGGGAAGATGTCTTTGTTTCTTCATCCCTGGAAATGGTGCCAAAAGATGTTAGTGCTAGAAGTCTCCCCTAGACTGCTATAGGGTCAAGCCTAGCACATCTTAGTTATTGTAATGATTTTATAAATAAGGATGTGTTTGGGTTTTGAAAGAAGGTGGATCAGGTAGATGGGGAGAGAAAGAAAAAGAGAAACGGGCTAAATGTCGATCAGTAAAAACACCATTGGGCATGGAGTCAAGTAAACACCCTGTTGATCGGAGGAAATCAAATTGTATATTAGATAAGACATTTATATGTAAATGGGTAGAAGAATAGGGAATAAACGAAAAGTAGAACACCTCATCAAACCAAGATTCTCTTTGTCAAATGGATGCAACTGTACTTGAAACAAAACACACAGATGATAGGAGGTCACAACAAAATCTTTACCGCTCGGGCATCTATCATCCATGAGAAGCCATTGATTCTCAATGTTTGTAATTCATTCGAGTAAGATGAAAGATAGAATGTAAAACAAGGAAGATGGAAAAACAATGTTTAGACAAGAAAATCACAATATGATAAAACAAATTTCATATATCCCCAATGTCAGAAGCGATTACAGAAATATAATGCCTTCATGCTTACAATAACTCATCCTGGATGTTATTTCATCAATATCTTCTCAGGCCTTACCCTCACGGGCCTCCTTCCCCCCTTCCTGGAATGTTGCCTCTATGATCTTAAATAATATTTACAAATGGTTATCAAATCCTCAAGAAATATATCAAATACCTATCAAATCTCTAAATCAAACCAAATACAATAACTAAGGACCTAGATCCTATTTTCATGAAGTCAATTTCTATCCAAAATCTGTGGTTTTTGACACGCTTCAAATCCTGTCCAAAATCTGTGGTCTTTGACAATTGTTATGTATGCTGGAGGTTAAATACATCTGGTGGAATCTTCTTTGACAACTGGGACTCGTACCCTGCTTTCCCCAACCAAAAATAGAGTTCTAATGAAACTTGCCTTCATCTTTGTTAGGGAGATCCCTCATTTGTGGCGTTGTAAGTGTAAAAATATTGACAACTGCTACAAACAGGTACCAAAAGTCTTTTGAACAAATTTATTTAAAACTTTGATTATACCTTCACTTGTAGTTTAATATCTTCAACTTCTAAACTTATGACAATTTTCATAAGTGATATATACACAATCTCAGCATCATTTGATTTCTGGAATGGGTCTGCTTCCCAAGTCTGTTCATTTATGCTCTTATTTCTTTTAAGAAAAACAATGTATAACAAGGTAAGGTGACGTTGTTCCTGTATAATGTTTTGACTGTTGGTGATTGTATATTCTACCATGACTGGTACTCTGATAGCTATACTTCATATTTCTTGCAAGCCTTACTAGCTCTCATTAGAGCTTGAACCTAAAAATGAACCTCAAATCCATGATATGATTCAATTTCTAACCCTGCCATGAGCATTAAATTCTAATTCTCCATGTGTACAATTATTTTCTTCTCAGGATGTCATTTTTACTAGAACTCTCCATATGATTGCAATCCACTACTTTGACCAACTAGCTTCCAAAACCTTTACTCTGACTTTGCTGGCAGATTCATCTTTTGGTAAAAATGGCATAAAACAAAAACTAATACAATTGTCAGTGAGAAATATCCTGGACCAATTCTTAACTCCAAAACTTCTAGAATCTATTTCAGAAGAACAATCCTTCTTCCCAAGCACTGCACCAGACCATTTCCTCTTTTTGACATCAGAATCCTTCATTTGTACATATTGTTCACGCCTAGAAAATTTGTGAAATGATGGTATCTTAGGAAGTTCTCGGAAGGTACTGCATTCTTCTTATGTTTTTGCATATGCCTCAATAGCAGCAGCTCAAGCCGCTTCTTCGGCAGCAATAGTTGCAACTTCTAATTCAGAGAGGGAACAATCCTCATACTTTTTGGGTTCGCCTTGATCAGAGGTTTGTGCCATGACAGAATTTGCTTCCTTTTTTAGTTCACTTCCATCTTCTACCTGCACAGAGTGTAATGCCAGATTCTTGTTGATTGGAGTAGAGGGGGGTTGAGCCATATTTCTCTTCACATCATTAACTACCGTGGAAGAAGGTTTCCCACTGCTTTGTTATTAGATTTTTCTTTTACTACATCTGGCGAACTGGGGTTAGGAGCAAATCCATGCAACTGCTTCAGTTTGAAACCTCCATTTTCTTTCTCCATTCGAAATACTTCAATCCACATTTTTACCACCTGACTAGCAACAACATGAATATCACGAGTTGTATGCACAAAAAATTTCTCCTCGACTATTCTTCCAATACCTGAAAGTTGTCTGTTTTTTGTCGATACCTAGATCTTGATGTGTAATGATAGACATTGAACATCAATGTCTTAAACCCTGCAATTTGACAACAACTCAACACCTACACAATCTTGGCACCTATATCATCGATCAGGCATTTTGATATCTCAATGTATGGCATATCATATGAGTAGGGTTTATACTTTTTATTTAACTTAATTAAACAAAATCCCACATGCACTGGTACATACACAACTAATTCGATAAGATGTATGGAGTATGGTCTCGGAACTTGCACTTGGATTTGTGTTGACTCATGTCTTAGTTCATGGCTTAGCATAAGAATTGGGCCTATGGATTAACTCGTGGCTTGTGTGTTGTGTGGCAGGTTGTATATAACTGGAGCTTGGGGCGTTGGAGCTGGATTCTATCCTTCAGGCCCACAACTTGATAAAATACAACAACCTTTGCATAAGGACGAGAGCCAACTAAAAAGACCCAAAGTTGGTTAATAAAAGAAGCCTTAAACCAAAATTTGTTTAATCAAACCAACCTCATCTCGCTCAATAATCCATTGTCATTGATTTGTTAGGCCAACATGAACATTGCCACAATATATCAAAACATAATCCATCTAGATATGGCCTGAAGAATTTAAGGAGTTTTTGGGAAGTTAGATTATGAAGGTGCTGCAAGAATATCATTATTCTAGTAGCGTGTCTATCGCAACCAAAGTCCAAAATTTAAAAATGTAAATTGAGTACTAACATTACTAACAGGGAGCATGAGTGATATGATTTCAGTATTGCATCAGAGTGTTGCCATCAATGCCAAAGGGGGATATTGTTGATTAAGGTTGGTTGTCATTGATGTCAACCGTTGAAGAAAGCCCCGCAACACAAAGGTTTGGGTAATGGACCCAAGATTGTTTGATGTAAATATGACTCATTATTTTCTTTTCATGGTTGATAAGAAGTAAATATGGATGAACTCCAATGTGGCCCCCTTATGGTCAAATCCCTCACGGGAAGACACTTTGGGGAGTAAGAGAACCCATGCTTAATTGTGGAATAATGAGATGAAGGAAAACGAATTTGTCAGTTAAACTATCCTAGATGGATAGTGCTTGTCATTCCATTTTTGGTGGTATGTGGAATGTCACATAACTCCTCATGGTTAGAGAGTTATGGCCATGAGAAGTTGGAGACCCCAGGTTTGGGTAATGGACCCAAGTTTGTTTGATGGATAACGGTATGAGTTATGATATATTTTTAGATAATAATATTCTATATGGATAGTACATGTCATTC
>SNQJ01S0003691.1:0-11078 GCA_010110895.2 Picea sitchensis | reverse complement strand
GTTGATGAGTTGGCACATACATGAGGTGTATAGTTGATGATGTTGGTACATATTGATGAGTAGTTGACACATGATTGGTACATACTTGGTACATGGTTGGATGCACTTGTTTATGGTATAGGTTGATTACAGGTTATTTGGTAAAGGTTGGTGCATGGTTGATGCACTTGTTTATGGTACAAGTTGATTACAAGTTGAGGTACAGGTTGATGCATGGTTCAGATTTATTGGTACAGGTTTACGGAGGTATATCTCACAGTGACAGGTTGAGAGTGGTTTCATCATTCTACTTCTACTTCAAGGTGGCAGGATGGGCAAGGAAAGGTGGTTGTAGCCACCATCTGGTTGTAGCCGGGGAACATAGGGGTTTGTAGCCTCCTTCTGGTTGTAGCCAGAGAATTGGGGAGTTGGAGCTTCCCTCAGGTTGTAGCCTGAGAAGCTAGGGGGTTGGAGCCTCCTTCTATTTGCAACTGGAAAAATAAGGAAGTTGGTGCTTCCAATGAATGTAATTCTTCAAGACATATAAGAAAAAGCATTCCATGGTGTTAGCACATAATCTTGTGTGCAGGGTATTCTCATATGAAGTTCCCCCTTTGGCGAAAAAGTGGAAAATAATGGGTCAAAAACCCACTTATCCTAAGTTGGGGGCACAAAAGCGCTCTGGGCCAGAATATGTGCACCCAGATCTTCGGTCCAGATTCAATTCTGGACCCTCCCCACTCTTCTACCTTTAGCAAAGGGGGGGGGGGGTCAGACGAGATGCACCCAGATCTACGGTTGAGGTCCCATTCTGGACCCCTATCATCCTACCTTAAATGGTGGGGAGGGGGTCCGATATGGGCGGTTTTCCAGTGTGGGCCCCTTTGCTATTGTGGCACCTCCTCCTTGTGTCACCCCCCCTCCTCTTTCCACCTATGTTCTAGTAGGCCTCCTGTCCACCAGTCACATCACTCACTCCCCACTTTGTCTCGTTATGACACACTTGCCTTCCACTCACCCTCGTGGCATATCATTTTCTGTTTCGCTCCCTCTTGTCTGCCCACACATGTACCTCTTCTTACCATGTCATCATGTCATAAGAGACATGTTATCCCTCGACAAATCAAATCCCACCACCGTATCTTCGTGGCTCCCATAAGATCTACCACATCCATCCACTGGCCTCTCCTCGGCTCACTTCCACACCTAGTATGCCAAATTACCCCTACCTGGTCACCGCTCATCCACCACTTCCCGTCAGGTGCCCCAGTCTTCGCATCTGCCTCCATGTCTTACCATGAAGTCGTTTAGCAGATCTAGGTAGTAGCATGAGAAGGCCTCCATGTCCCAAAGTTATAGAATTGACTGAGGACATTTCTGATCCCAAGGAAGCAATTATTGAAGCGGTTGGTGGTGGTTGGACATTGTTTCCACCATAAATGGAAATCCTAGGAGAGGACTATCAGCTTGTCAACACCTTGCAGGCTCGTTCTGGAATACGGTGGCATCTGAACGAAGTGCACAATTGTCTAGAGACTGCATGTGCAGTCTGCCAGTAAGCATGCAGACATAATTCCTTCAATGCAGTAACTTGAAGTTTCTACTGGGTTTTTCTCCGAGTATATGTAGGCGTTTTTGCCATTTTGGTAGCCATCATTGGTAGAGCTAAGCTCCTTGTTGTATAGTTTTAATGAAGCAATGGTTTTCCCTGGTTATGTATCTATATGTGAAATTTCTTATCTAATGACAGACAACCTCTTATTCCATTTGGTTTCCATCTAATGTTGAAATATTTTATGATTGATTGAATCATATGAAGCATTGTGACAGTGTTATATAAATGTTTTATGGTAATGCTATCATGATTTCTTTCAATGTTATTGTGTTTAAATTCTTCCTCTTTGGGTTGTTGGAAGCTTGATGCTCACAACAGACCTTTGCAGTTTCTCACACATGTCTTCCTTTTTCTCACCTTTACTACAACCTACTGACTTGAGTTAGATTAAGACTTCACCTGTCCATGCATAGCCTTAGTCTAGAATTCTGAGTTAAAATGATATTGTACTGAGTTTACTTCCAGTCGATGACCCCCTTTTTAAACAAATCGTGACATATAATTGATGGGTGTCAGGATCTATGCTTGCTACAATCTAGGAGTGACTCCTGACATTAACATTTCTGGCGCCGTTGCCAGGGATGAAGTTGAAGATTTTCCCCAAAATTGAATGACATTGGGCCTCTGATTCTGAAGGTACATCAGGTATCAGAGCCCTTCAAGAGTTTTACTATGCAGATGGCGACTCCATTGTGACGAATCCACTGAGGTGAAAACACTATTTCAGTCGTAGGTTCTAGAGGAAGACACATGAGGTCTACCCCACAGATTCCCTTAGCGACACCTAAAGTAGATCCAGAGAATATTATCACAAAGAGAAAGTCCCACAGAGAAGGAGCTTCTACTGTTTAACCAGGTATTTCTTATAATTTTCCATCTCCTTCTCTAGAAACTCCATTTTCCGCTTCTCATTTCCCTGTCATACCTTCTGCTAGAGTTTCTAGAACTCTAAATTTCGGGAGTGTTCCTGTTGATTTTTCCCCTCCCGGTCTGGGATTGGAGGGTGAAATCCTTGTCACTCCTTTCTCCCCTAAATCTATACCTTGGCCTAGGTCCATGACCATAGAACATTTCCCTACTCCTAGATTTACCACCCCTCCTCTTATTATTATTGCAGCCACTGTAGAGAGGGAAGCCTCTGCCAACTCCAGTCTTGTAGCCTCTCCTCAGAATCCTCCATTTTTTTCCTTTCCACCTGGAAACTCAGTTCTAGCATCCCATGTTCGAACTCCTTCTCCTCCTAGTTCTCCTCCACCTAATATCCCTATGACAGGATCAAATCCCCCCATGACTAGGATGGAGGCCATTATAGCTACTAGGTATGATCCCCTTGTGTTAACTCAACCTCTCAATGCCCTTCCAGTAGATGACTACCTTAAACAGTTGTCTAGGTTCACGGGCGAAGGGGACATAACTATAGAAGAACACCTTGAAGCCTTTTACAGTTTCACAGATCATCATGTCATCATGCATGCAGATGTATGGATGAGGATTTGTGTTCATAGCCTTGAAGGTGAGGCTAGAAAGTGGTTTAGGGCCCTGCCTCCTGGATCCATCGATGGGATAGAGGCTTTGGATAATGCCTTCTTGAGACAGTGGGAAGATAATAAAGACTTCATGTATTACATGACATAGTTCGGGTCTTTGAAGAGAAAGAAAGGAGAGTCTATATTTGACTTCTCCAAGAGGTTCAATAAAATGTACAATAATATCCCTGCTGAGATAAATCCCTCAGAAGCCTTAGCCAAAATTACTTATGCCAACGTTTTTTCCCCAATTTATGCCTTTTGTTGAGGGAAAGACAAGCCACTTCCCTGGCTCACATGCAGGACTCGGGTGTGGAAGTTGAGTCGAATATATTGGTTATTGATTGACTCTGAAATAAAGTTTATAGAGACATACCCAGAAAGAGATCTGAAGCCTCCACATCTGGTTCTTCTACAGCTTACCCTCAAGTGGACGAATTGACAAAAATGGTAAATACTATGTCTGCAGAGATGGAGAAAATGAAAGCGGAGGGAAAACAGACTTACAAAAACCCTCAGAAAGTTGATAATAGAGGAAATTTTAGGAGGCCAAACAAAAATGTTCCACAGATTATGCTAAGGGAACAAAGAAGCAGAGATAGGGATGATCATAGGATTCAAACCCCTCTCCAAAATAATCTGGTTGATGATGAGGGAGGAGAGGAGATAGAGGAGCTTGGTCCTGAAATTCACTGTATTGAAGACACCTCCCCTTTTCCACATTTGACCCAATCTGCATATGAAGAATCCCTCATGAACAGTCAAATCAATGAACTGAGTAAAGGGGAGGAGGCCAAAGACAACAGGCCTATCAGATACAACCTCAGGTCAAAGGAAGAACGAAGGGAAGTCTGATATCCTTGATCAACCCCTCATAGCAAAAACGACTTGCTAAGCCTGCAACACTCACTACCAAGGAAACGAAAACTCAGAATATTTCATCAACAACCAAAGACCCTGTCCTTGAGGTAAGGGAAATTCCTAAGCCTCCTTCCTCTAGTTTCAAGAACTAAATTCAAAAAATTAGAATTCTTGTACCCCTCTCGGAACTAGTTAAAAATGAAGATTTCAAGAGGTCCCTCTCCAAACTGTTGCAGTCCAAGCCACCTCAGCTTACCACAGACTCAGTAAATCTCCCTGATGAAAATCCAGCAGTCATCCTAGGTCCCATGGTAGAAGACATAGATGATTCATCCCCTCCCTTCTACACATCCCTGAACATACACAATAAGGTGTTGCATAACTTCCTAATCGATTCAGGGGCTTCCGATAACCTCATGCCCAAAAAAGTCATGGATGAATTGGGACTGGAAGAAAAAAAGGCTTATCATGATTTGTACTCTTTTGTTTCAAGGAGGGTGCAGTGCCTTGGAGTCATAAAGGACCTAGTGGTGTCCTTATTTCAACTGCCAATGAAGAGTGTGGTCATGGACATTGTAGCAGCTGATGTTCCCCCCAAGTTTGGCGTGTTGTTGTCAAGATATTGGATTAAAAATATTGGAAGAACATTACATATGGATCTCACATATGCCACTATTCCATTCTCTGGAGGAGAACACAAAATATTGTATAGAGAAGCCCAACTGGCCTACATTGTTAGTGATGAAGAAGATCCCACTAATGATCCTATCTTTTCTCTTGACATGGAGTTGGGGTTTAGTTTGTTGCATCTCATAGACTCTCCTAAAGCCCTTCTTGAAATCAGAAAGCAACCCTTGTCTAATCATGAAATACCTCCTCCAACTACCTTTGTGTGGAAGATGTTCTTTGATGGAGCCTCTTCTAGTGAAGGTGTTGGTGCAGGAGTGGTTTTTGTATCACCTTGTCAGGAAACCATATCCCTGTCATACAAGATAGAGTTTGAAACCACCAATAATGTGGCAGAATATGAGGCTCTTGTTTTGGGTTTAAGGGCTACAAAAGAAATGGGAATTGAAGAGGTAGAAGTGTTTGAAGATGCTGAGTTGAAAATCTAGCAGGTTAGAAATGCTTATCAAGCTAAACATCCTCGGCTCAGAAGTTACATAAATGAGGTGTGGGACCTAATTGATAATTTCTTCTCAGCTTTCAACATCTCTTTTATTACAAAAGAAGAAAATACTTTGGTCGATTCCCTAGTTGTCTCAACTAGCCAGTTTAGGATCCCTCTGCCACCTAAGATCAAATATGATGTTGAGATAAGATACATGCCATATGTACCAGACAATATCAAGCATTGGAAGGTGTTCAAGGAAGATCTTGAAATCAAAATATATCTTGAGTCTGTTGATGAATTCTCTGCATTACACATTGATCAGGATCCTGATCCCAAAGGTGACCCTCACCCTGGGGTAATTTTAAATAAAATTTCTAATCACCATATTGTTCAGTTGCCTAGCAATCACATTCCAAAGGGACTAGTTCCTTTAGAAAGATTGTTTGATGGGAATGATGTGGCAGTGAAGGGTAAGGTTTCAAATGGGGAGGCTAATGTAATTGAATGTGATATTGGCACAGAGGAGGATCCTAAGTTTGTCAACTTGTCAAGCAGCATGTCAGGGGAGAAGAGAGCCGAGTATGCTTATTTATTAAAATAATTTTCTGATGTGTTCACCTGGACTTATGAAGACCTCAAGACATATGACACAACTTTAATTGAAAACAAGATCCCACTGAAAGAAGAGGCTAAGCCATTCAGGAAGAAGCTAAGACAGATTAATCTGATGTTTTTTCCTATCATGGAGAAGGAAGTAAAGAAGATTTTGGATGCTCAAATCATAGTCCCTTTGAGATATTCCGAGTGGGTGGCTAATCTGGTGCCAGTAAGAAATAAGAGTAGAGAAATCAGACTTTGTGTTGATTTCAGGAACCTGAACAGAATCTCAAGAAAGGACAATTACCCCTTACCTAAGATGGAGCACATATTGCAGAAGGTAACTGGTGCATCCAGGGTATCCATGATTGATGGGATTTTTTGGCTACAATCAAATATCAGTCCTGCTTGAGGATAGAGAAAAGATAACCTTCACCACTCCTTGGGGTACATTCATGTATGCCAAAATTCCTTTTGAGCCGATGAATGTAGGAGAAACATTTCAGCGATCCATGGACATAGCCTTCATCGGGGAGAAAGATTAGTTCATGGTAATCTATCTGGATGACATCATTGTCTTCTCCGGATCTGATAAAGAGCACTGCTGTCACTTAAGGAAGGTTTTCTTGAAATATAGAAGGTTTGGCCTTTCCTCAAACCCCAATAAATATTTGTTTTCCATGAAGGAGGGGAAGTTGTTAGGCCATGTAGTATCAACAGAGGGAGTGAGAATAGATCCTAGTAGGGTAGAAGCAACTTAGACCCTGTCACTTCCAAGGTCCAGAAAGGAAGTCCAGGATTTCTTGGGGAAGATTAACCTTCTAAGGAGGTTTGTCTCAAATTTTTCTAAGTTGGTGAAACACATCACAATTATGCTCAGAAAGGGGAATGAATTAAAATGGACTGTTGAACCTAGAGGATATTTTGACCAAATTAAAAGGACATTGACTGAGGCACTTGTGTTGATCAGTCCTGATTATGCCAAGGACTTTCTGATTTTCTTGTTTTCTTCTTTTGATACTGTGGCAGTTATTTTAGTGCATAAAAATATGGAAGGGTTGGAGTAGCCCATTTCATTTTTCAGCCAGGCATTAAGAGATGCAGAAATCAAGTATGACATCATGGAGAAACAAGCCTATGCCTTGGTGAAAGCTCTCAAATATTTCAGAGTCTATGTATTACACTCAAAGGTAATTTCATACGTTCCTTCAGCCTCTGTGAAGGACATCCTTATACAACCTAACATAGATGGGAGAAGGGGTAAATGGATTACCAACATCCTTGATTTTTACCTTGAGATAAATCCCACCAAGTTGGTTAAAGGGCAGGGTTTAGCCAAACTGCTGGCTGAATCCAATTGTAAAGCCTTGGGGGTCAAATTCACTAATGTTTTCTCAGAAAATCAGTAGGCTGAATTGTCTAATGGAATCCTTTAGGATAGTCCTCCACTAGTGGAGTGCACCTGGTATAGAGATATTATATATTTTCTGCTAGAATTTAAGCCCCCTGATGAAATAGGGAAGAGTAAGGAAAGAGCTTTAAAGCTCAAAGCAGTCAAATATTTCCTAATTGACTAGGTCATGTACTGGAGAAACCCTCTAGTGTTGTTTTTGAGGTGTCTGAACCCACAGGAGGCCCATAAAGTTATGTTTGATTTTCGTAGTAGCCTCGATGGGGGACACCCTTTTTGGAATACCACAGTCCAAAAAATTCTGAGGGTTGGGTACTAATACCCCACCTTATTCACTGATATCTGGAGAGAGGTCAGAGCCTACATCAAATGCCAAAGGTTCTCAGGAAAGTAGTAACTCAAATATCTACCACTAAATCCTGTAGTAGCTTCAACACACTTTCAACAATGGGGTTGGACTTCATTGGAGAAATTCATCCTCCCTCAAGTGGCCAGCACAGATGGATCCTGACTACAACAGACTATTTTACCAAGTGGATAGAAGCTATCCCCACCAGGAATGATTCACACAAAGTGATCATCAACTTTTTGGAGGATATGATAGCAAGGTTTGGCTTCCCTAGTAGAATCTTCACTAATAATGCTACCTCTTTCAGGTTTGAGCCTCTGGTTAAGTTCTGTGAGCAATTTGAGATTTCACCGATTCATTCCACTCCCTATTATCCTCAAGACAACAGACTGACAGAGTCTTCCAATAAAAGTCTAATCAATCTCATTAAAATATTATTGGAAGAGAATAAGAAGGCCTGGGATTCAAAACTCAAGTTTTCTCTATGGGTTGATCAAGTGACAACTAAGAGATCCCTAGGAACCTCCCCTTTTCATCTTGTTTATGGGACACAAGCTATTTTTCCCACTCAATTGCCTCTACCTATAGCTAAATTCTTTCAAGATTATGAAGGAGAGCTAGACCATATGGTCAAAAGAATCCATCAAATGGTGGAAGTGCAGTATACCAGAGAACAGGTAATAGACAAAGATTATGATCGTCAGCAAAAGATCAACCAAGCCTTTGATAGAAAAGCAAGAAAATAAGATTTCTAGCTGGGATATCTGGTGATTAAGTGGGATGCACCCAGGCAGGACAGAGGAAAGCACAACAAGTTTGAATCCCTCTCGATTGGGCCCTTCAAAATCTCTGAAGTGTTTTTGAATATCACCTATAGGTTGCAGGATTTGGAGGGCGAAGAAGTTTTTAGTGCCCCTATGAATGGGAATTTCCTGAAGAAATGTTTTGTTTGAGCCTTAGATGACTCCTCTGTTTTTGTAAATATTTTTTTTTGTTTGTGTTTGGTTTCAATAAGGAACTCTATAGCCCAACATCAAGGAACTGGACCTGCAAAATAGTTCTTGGTGTCTCACAGGGAGAAAGCCATCCCCCATGGAGCCTAATGTTAGCACATAATCTTGTGGGCAGGGTGTTTTCCTATGAAGTGCCCCCTTTGGAGAAAAAGTGGCAAAGAATGGGTAAAAAACCCACTTATCCTAAGTTGGGGGGAAAAAGCGCTCTGGATTATACATCGCGCAGATATTGATGGCCAGAACATGTGCACCCAGATCTTCGGTCTAGATTCAATTCTAGATCCCCCCCTCTCTTTTTCCTTTAGCGAAGGGGGGGGGTCCGATATGAAATTTTTCTAGTGTGCGGATCTGGAGGGTCAGGCGAGCCACGCTCAGATCTACGATTGAGGTCCCATTCTAGACCCCCCCGTAGTTCTACCTTTAATGGTGGGGGGGGGTCCAATATGGGCAGGTTTCCAGTGTGGGACCCTTTGCTATTGTTGTGCCTCCTCCTTGCATCACCCCCCTCCACTTGCCACCTATGTTCCACTAGGCCTCCTATCCACCATTCACATCAATCTCTCTGCCCCCCTTGTCTCATTATGACACACTTGCCTTCCACTCATCCTCTTGTCTTCCCACACCTGTCCCTCTCCCTACAACATCGTCCCATCATAAGAGACGTGTTCTCCCTCGACAAATCACATCCCACCATTGTACCTCCATGGCCCCCATAAGATCTACCACATCTGTTCACTGGGCTCTCCTCATCTCACTTCGACACCTAGTATGCCAAATCACCCCTACCTGGTCACCACTCATTTTTCGCTTCCCGTCAAGTACCCCAGTCTTTGCGTCTGCCTTCACATATTACCATGAAGCTGTTTAGCAGATCTATGTGGCAGCATGAGAATGCCTCCACCTCCCAAAGGTACAGAGTTGACCAGGGTCATTTCTGATCTAAAGGAAGCAATTATTGAAGTGGTTGGTGGTGGGTGGACATCGTTTCCATCATAAATGGAAATCCCAGGAGAGGAATGTCATCTTGTCAACTCCTTGCAGGCCCGTTCTAGAACACGGTGGCGTTTGACCGAAGTGCACAATTTTCCATAGATTGCATGCGTAGTCGACTAGTAAGAATGTAGACATAATTCCTTAAATGCAGTAACTCGAAGTTGCTGTTGGGTTTTGCTCTGAGTATATGTAGGCATTTTTTCCATTTTGGTAGCCATCATTGGTAAAGCTAAGCTTTCGGTTGTATAGTTTTAATGAAGCACTAGTTTTCCCTAGTTATGTATCTATATGTGAATTTTCTTGTATAATGACAGTCAACTTCTTATTCCATCTAGTTTCCATCTAATGTTGAAAGATTTTATGATTGATTGAGTCACATGAAGCATTGTGATAGTGTTATATAAATGTTTTATGGTAACATTGTCATGATTTCTTTCAATGTTCTTATGTTTAAATTCTTCCTCTTCGGGTTGTTGGAAGCTTGATGCACACAGAAGACCTTTGCGCTTTCTCACATATGTCTTCCTTCTTCTCACCTTTACTGCAACCTACTGACTTAAGTTAGATTAATACCTCACATGTCCATGCATAGCCTTAGTCCATAATTCTGAGTTAAAACGATATTGTACTGAGTTTACTTCTAGTCGATCACCCCCTTTTTAAACAAATCGTGACATATAACTGATGGGCGTTGGGCTATACTCCTGCTGAAATCTAGGAGTGACTCCTGACGCTAACAGATGGTTTTCTCCCGATTTGGGTTTCCACGCAAAACACTAGTGTACTGTGTATGTGTATGTTTGTTCATTTGTTCATTGCTTATCGACTCTACAGTTATTGGATGATAATGATTCATTGATATAACACTTGGATTATATGGTCAAAAAGGATTACATTGCTCTATTACTAATTCACCCCCCCTCTTAGTAATCCAACATAGATGACTAATTTGATTGTCAGGAAAAAAAACACATCTAAATAATTAGTCACACAAATAACAACGACTAAATAAATGACTAATTTTATTTTCAAGTAAACACAACTAAATAAATATTAGTCACACAATATAATTTGCAAACTTTATATACACTATATCTATGTGCATGATTTAAAATATATTAATTATCAATGGTTATGAAAAATATATCATATTTCATAATATTATAATATTATAATATTGTTTTTCTAATAATTCCTGCTATCATTTAACTCATTTCACGACTTATATAACAAATGTTGACAATTAATGTATTCAGACTACTCTTTGAAGCAGTGGGAGAATAGGGTTATACTAATCGAATTCATAATTTGACAAGGGCACCGAGAAGGTGGGAGAATACGACGCACTTTAGGTAATTATACATCTAGTCCATGGGCACAGAGGGCATGGGTGTAGTGGTAAATATTTGATCGGGCAGAGGGAGGTGTGTTTGGAGTTTCAGGTAATATAAAACTAGTCCATGGGTGCAGAGGGAGTGGTGTTGGATCATGTTGTCATTGATGCCAATGGTTTGATTACTTGGGAGATTGTTGGATCATATGTCATTGATGTAAATGGTTTGGTTTGATTGATGTCATTGGTTGATGTCAAATAATTGATTGATATGATTCTCTTCCTGA